>UCOH01011174.1:996-38925 GCA_900474275.1 Synergus japonicus
TATATATATATATATATATATATATATGTAATTCGAAAAAAATAACATAGTTAGCTTAAATGTCAATTTTTATTTTCTCTGATAACTAACTACTCGGATTTCCCTGACATGTGGAGTGAAAATACATTAATAAATACAATATTCTTAATGATAATAATTTGTATTTTATTATTAGAAACTCTTGATACATCATTTGAAACACATACCAAAAAAGGATTAATATTTAAAGGCACAGTTGAATTTTGATGCTTTCACTTATTATATCTTTTGATTAAGGCTGTTGGAGCCAAGTTCTAATCTAAAAATTCCATTTATTTATTTTACTCAACAAATATTAAATTTGCAATTTTTTCCTTCTGTAGTATTAATCAATTTTTAATTAGAATTATGCGTATAGAGCGAGAAAATATATAATTAAAATATTTTATAAGTATAGTGAAATTAAAATATTGAATTTGGAAGTTTTAAATTCTTTAGATTTTAAATTAGATTTTAAATTCTTCGTTTTATGAAAAAAGTATCGAAACTAAATATTTTTTCGCTCTGTACACAGTCTTATATTTGAAAAAAGATTAGTTCTATAGAGCGAAAAAATATTTATCTACAATTTTCATTGAGAAAAATGGAGAATGGAATTTTGAGCTTGACACTTTGGCCCAAAATTCTTAAAAATCTTTTAAAAATCAGAAAAAGCTCTTGAAATCCCTAAAAATTTAACGATAACTTGAGACATTCTTTTGAAAATCTTAGGATAAATGATAATTTGATAATGCCAATATAATTCGAAAAAATTAATTAAAGAGAAACATTAAATGAAAAGGAATAGAAAATTTAATTATTTATTTCATAATTGCTGTATTTTTTTCAGCGAACCTGATTTCTCTCGCAATTCACAGGAAAATATTTTCCCATAGCCTTCGGTCTTTTACTCTGCTGAATTTTTTGCAATTTCCCAGGAAGCAAGAGCGTACACAATGAGCGTCCACAATACCCGGAACGCATTATTGATATTGCTTGCAATAAAAACAAGCATAAAAAAACTTTTTTCATTTTGTCAGAGATTTTGATTTATTTTTAAAATGCCAAGATTCTTTAGAATTAATTAAAAACAATCTTTTGTTGGATTTATTCCTAAATTTGATTCTGAGAAAGCACACCCAGAAAATGGTTTCTTTGAAGCAAAGAAACATTTTTAGAAAAAATTTCTTTGAATTAAAAAAAGTTGTTTTGATTCAAAGAAATTGTCTTTAATTTAAAGATAAGTATGTTTTTATATGAAAGGAAATTGTTTTTAATTCAAAGAAACGAAGAATTAAAAATAAATAAAATAAAAAAAATAATAAAACGAGGAATTAAAAATCTTAACTTCAAAATTGAATATTTTCATTTTACTTAAAAAATATTTGAATTTGATATTTTACCTTCTAAAGAGAGAAAAAATTCCAAATTTAATATTTGTCGAGTAAAATGAAGAAATCTAATATCTGTTTGGGATTAAGTTTCAGACGTCTATTCTGACGATTTTTTTATTTTTACATTCAAGGGAATAACAAATTTTCAGAATTGAAAGGATTTTTTAAAAATTGGGTCTTCAGAAATATTGCGGATCTTATGAAATTTTATGTGATTTTCAGAAACTTAAAGGACTTCAAGATATTTTAAGGGACTTTGCAAACTTCTCTAGGATTTTGAAGATTATGCCATTTTGAGGATTTTATGAAAACATTATTTTACCATATTTCTTGGGATTTTAAGTAATTTTAAGGGATTCAACAATATTTCATTGGACAATAAGTAATTTTAAGGACCTTTAAGAGTTTTCAAGGGATTTCATGGGATTTCAAGTTATTTCAATGGTTTTGAATGAACTTCATGAAATTTTGAAATACTTCAAACTATTTTAAGACATTTGCAGATGATTTTAAAGATTTTAGAGAATTTCAAGTAATTCTTAAATATTTTAAGGGATTTCAATTAATTTCTTCTAAATTTGAATTAATTTAATATTATTTTCCTAGAAACTTTTTTTAATTACTTAAAATATCTCGAAATTTTCTGGAATCCCAAGGAATTCCTTAAAGACACTTAAAATCTTATGAAACTTCCTTAAAATCAGATGAAAATCCTCGAAATCACTTAAAATGTATTTAAACACCTTGAAATCATTTTAAATTATTCTAAATGAATTGAAATCGTTTAAAATATTTCGAAATCTGTTGAAATTTTGTTTGCAAAAATATTTCCCATGCTTTCTGTTGCAGTAAACAAATTATTATATAAATCAATATTTTTTGCTGAGAATTTTTGAAGAAGAGAAAAATTCGTCTAAATAGACGCCAGAAACTTCAGCTCAATAGATAACTGTGGAAAATCCTTTTGATTTTTTTATATATTTCTTTTAAAAATCCCTGAAGTTAATCAAAATCTCTTAAAATCGCTTTAAAATGTTTTAAAATTCTTTAAGGTCTCTGTAAATCTCTTAAAATTGTTTAATAATTATCGAAATCTTGTGAAATTACTCTAAAATTTTTAGAATTACTTAAAAGTCTTTTGCGATTCTTTAAATTTTAAATTAAAAATGATTTTCTTTTGCAATTCCTTTAAATTCCTGAAAATTACTTAAATACTTTTAAAACATTCTAAATGTCTCGAAATCGTTAAAAATATTACAAAGTTCCTTGGAATTCATTAAAATCCCTTGAAATGCCTTGAAATCTGGTGAAATCTATAAAATTCTGAAAAATCTTTTGAAGTTCCTTAAAATCAAATGAAATATGTTAAAATATCTTGAAATTCCCTAAAATTACTTAAAATCTCTTTGAAGATTTTTTAAATTCCTGTAAAGTCTTCAAATCCTAAAACTTGAAATCTTTTAAAATCCCGAGAAACACCTGGTTTTCTGCTAGTAAATATAATTGAAAATAAAATTATTTTGGAAACTTTCTTTTCTATTCTTAACCGAATAAGTGTAAAATATATAAATAAATAAAAAAAGTTTGTCAAACTAGAAGTCTGCAGCTACAACCCAATTGTTTTAGTGACATTTAAAACGTCAAAATTGAAAAAATTTGAAAAAAGTGAAAATCAAATAGTGGAAATCAAAAAGTGAAAGTGAAAGTGGAAGTAAAAATTTACATAATTGCTCCCCAGTTGGGGTTCGACCCCAGGGACTAACTTTCTTTATTATCTGTTTTTATCAGTCGACTGCTTTAATCTTTGTATACTTATTGCTTTAAAGTTAGAAAATCGAGTTTAGCAAACTTGTTGAATCAGATATTTATCGAGGTTTCAAAACATTAACAATGTACTTTAGAGTTTGCAGGGTGTGCATGGTCACTTTTAGGTCTCATTACGAGCTTTGTCAGCCATCTACCTCGTAATTAGAGCTTTCGCTACATTAACTTCGTCCAAGGTAGGACGCTCGCAGAAAATTAGATTCCCGATCATTTTACTTATTAATGTAGGTACTATACGAAGGTAGTAGGCAGAAAATAGAGGAGAGTAAGTTTGAAGAGATTTTGTTGATTTTCACACTTTTTCTACAAGACAAAGAAACCTCATTAATAATGATAAATTCTATATTTGCCACAAGTCTATTTTTATGTGTTTTGTCTCAGTTTCTTTGAATGATATGGTCTGAAGAATAGAGTGGAAGAAAAAGGAAATAGAAGGGAATAACGTTGTATTAATATCTTCAAGTGGTAGACAAGGATACCTCAGCATTGCTGTTTCTCCTGCGCTCAGAGATGCATAGAATTTTTTATCGAAACTTATGCATAGCTAAGATCTGCCATATCGTTGTTAGGAATCCTTGAACTTTTGTCTGACTTTAAAGCCTATTTTCATATCGAATTGCAGCATTGAATGTTTCTATGGTCTAGGATATGTTAATTCAATAAATATCCCTGCTGGAAGTTAAGGTGATATCTATCTCTTTCTATCCACCAACCTATCCCTGCGTCTGGTAATATCTATCTCTTCCTATCTCGCAGTCTAACCCTATTTTTGGTAATACCTAACACTTTCAATCCCTCATTCTACGCTAAAATTTTGTATCTCTTCCTATCCCTCAGTCTATTTCTATCTCTGTTATATCTGTCTCTTCTTATCTCTTAATCAATCTCTTTTTGGTAATATCTATCTCTTCCCATCTCTGAGTCTATATCTGTATCTGGTAATATCTTTCTCTTCCTATCTTTCAATCTATCTCTACTTCTAGTAATATCTATATCTTTCAATCCCTCATTCTACGCTAAAATTTTGTATCCCTTTCTAACCCTCAGCCTATGTCCCTATGTCTGGTAATATCTATCTCTTTCTATCCCCAAGGCTATATATATATATATGTAATATATATATGTGTAATATATATATAATATATATGTGTAATAATATATATATGTAATATATATATATATATAAAGGCTATATATATATATATATATATATAATCTCCCTTATTGACTTATTAATCTATCGTATCTATTTCAATGTCAGCTACTTTTATTCACTGAATATTTCCTTGAGTCAATATGGATCCATTCCCTTGTCTTTTAATCCGATCTTCTCTATCTTATTATAGATGTAGATTATTTATTTATTTAAGAATAAATTACAAGAATATATATGGCATATGTGTTTCGTTTATAGAAAGTAAAATGAAAATTTAAATCTTCGCGCCAAATCGAGAATACTCACGACTTGACGTGCTCACTTCATGCGTAACCAGTGTTTATGCATGAAAAGCATGTAAAGGTAACGCTATGAAGTTGTCTGCAATGCATGTCTTTTTTAAAATAGGATGCTCTCAATTAATTACAAATAACTACTTTTGAAAAAGAAATAATTAAATCAATATAAGATCAACAAGGATACATTTGAATAGAAAAGAGTTAAATTGAAGCAGAGAAGAAGATGTTTAAGAAGATAAGTTTCAAAATAGGCTGGGACAGAAATCAGAGAATTGAAACACATAGGGGTAAATTTCGATTGATAAGGAAATAGAAAGAGATAGATGAAGATAGGGAAGAGATTGAAAAGAACTAAAAAGTGTGATTAAAAGAGAATGGAGCGGATTTTGATTGAAATGGAGATAGAAAAGGATATACAGAGATAGAAAGAGATGGATAAATGAGTATTGAAAGAGATAGGCATTCATGTGGACTGAGATGAAGATTGAAAGAGATAGGTGGAGGATAGAAAAGTGATAAAAAGGGATAGAAAAGAGATAAGTATGAATGTGGATTGAAATGGAGATAGAAAGGGATAGACAGGTAGCATGGATATAAAAAGATAAAGAATTGAGATTGAAAGAGGTGGATTGAGATGCAGATAGAAAGAGATAGAAAGATATAGGCGGGGGTAGACAAGAGATACAAAGATATAGGCAAAGATAGAGAAGATATTTGAAAGAATAAAAGAGAGGAGATTCAAAGAGATAAGCGTGAATTTGGATTGAAGTGGAGATAGAAAGCGATAGAAAACTGAAGATCAAAAGAGATAAAAGCGAAATAAGTTTGATAAGAGGATAGAAAGGGATTGATAGGTATATACAGAGATAGAGAAGTGGGGATTGAAAAAGATAGGCGTTGACGTGGATTGAGATGGAGATAGAAGGAGATAGACAAGAGATAGAAAGAGATAGGTGGGGATAGAAAAGAGATAGAGAGAAGTTATAAAGGAATAGACAGGTATAGAGAAGTGGAGATTGAAAGAGATAGACGAGGATGAATAAAAGATAGAAAGAGATAGACAAGATATAGAAAGATGTAGGCGGAGTTAGAAAAGTGATAACAAGAGATAGAAAAGAGGGGATTCAAAGATATAAGAATGGATGTGGATTGAAATGAAGATAGAAAGGGATAGAGAAATTAAGATTAAAAGAGATAAAATTGAATTAAGATTGACAAAAAGATAGAAATGTATATACAAAAATAGTGAAGTGGAGAATGAAAGAGATAGGCATTGATGTGGATTGAGATGGAGATAAAAAGAGAATAGAAACATATAGGTGGAGATAGACAAAAGATAAAAAGGGAGATTGAATTGATAAGTGGAGATTGAAATTGATAGGCGTTGATGTGGACTAAGATGGAGATAGAAAGAGATAGGCGAAAATAGACAAGAGATAGAAAGGGATTGAAAAGAGGAGATTTAATGAGATAATCGCGTATGTGAATTTAAATAGAGATACAAAGAGATAGAGGGGATAAGCGAGAGATATGAGATAGAAATGGACAAGATTTCTCTCCCTTTACTTACAGCAGGGATTGAAGTGTGTTTCACTCTGTCTAGAAAGTTATATTATTAATTTCCTTATATGTATGTAATTCACATATAAATATTAGATTTAAGAAAAAGAGATTATATGTGAGTGTCTTTTCTCTGTGACGTTGGAAAATTTGGTTTGCGTCTCGGTCGACGAGAATATGCCGTGCAGCAACGTTAGGTAAATGACGTTGCGTCGACAACGAAAGGTAGCTGGTAACCATAAGGCAGAGAGCCCACCGGAATCACATTAAGTGCATTAAGGCGAGGCTGCTGGTGCCTCCCAAAGGACACAAGACCCAATTATTAAGCCAAATGGGAAGGTTATGCTATTTTCCAGGTGAATCGTTCTCTTTTCTTTCCTCTTTTTCTCTGCAAGAAAAGTCAAAGTTTACTTCCCTACTGAAAGTAAACAGATTGAAACTTTATCCGTTTTAATCCGTCATCTATCCATAATTATCCCTGTGAATACTTTTTAATATACGTCGATCCGTTTGTATCCATTGGCTATCCGTCTATCCGTTTGAATCATCTTATACGGTGTCACTATACGTTTTAATCCTTTTGTATCCGTTTATATACTTATCCGCTTCAATCCTTCATTTTTTATCCGCAACTTCATCCTTATCTATCCACGAATTACTTAGATTTGATCCTGCCTCCTGTCACGGATTAAAAATTTATCCGTTTGAATCATTGCCTATCCTCTTTAATCCGTTCTTCACAAAATATTATCTTAATAGCATATTTTTACTTTGACGACGGATATAAACGGATAGTTGTGGATATATTATTTTTAGTTAGATTAAAAAGGAGACATAAGGATAGAATATTTTTCATTAAAGACGGATTAAAATGGATAAATACGATATCATCTCACGGATAGATAAGGATAAAAAAGTTCGGATTTAACCGGATAGGGGCAGATTATATTCCACTTCACGTATTGAAAAATTTTCAAACGGAGTTAAAAATCTAACAAAGAATAGAACATGCTTGAAAAGGATGCAAAGTTTACATTCAAACAGATAAAAAATTTCTATCCGTATGAATTCGTTTACTTCCAGCAGAGTTGTTTTTTTTATTAATTTACTACTTTACACAGTTTCGTTTAGAATGCAATTTAAAATAGAATTTCGATATGGGTTTCAGATAAAGAATGCAAAATTCAAAAATTTAAAGTGATCATCGCAGATCACGTCGTCACTATGCGTTCAGGTTGATGGATAGTGCATGACGTGAAGACGACGTTATGCCTGCCGAAGAACCCTACAGCTCCTCGTATTATCTCTCTTGGAAGCCGCACGTGGCCGTAAAATGGAATTTAATCAACTATGCGTGAAGATATCATGGTGAAGATATATTACCCGCAATCTCAATTACGCAGGAAACTCAAATTTAATATATCGGCAGTCGCCTAGACATATACCTAATACAGATATTGGGTTGAAGTTTCAGACGTCTAGTCTGACGCATTTTTTTAATTTATTTTTTTTATCTATTTACTGGATTAAGAATATCACAAAAAGTTCCAATTATAATCTAACTACAAATAATTATTATTAATCACTGAAAGAGTGATTTCATGGATTTTTCTTCATTTTAAAAAGTCATAAAGTTCTTTTCCAGTTCTCTTTCGATTTTGCCCTATTTCCTTCCGGCAAAGCAACTTCTCTTTCATTCTAAAATAGAACCCTTCCCCTACAACCCTTCCTTCACGTTAAGCTTCACGCGCACGTCTCATTCCTTTCTCCTGTGTACAACTATATACAGGGTGTCACAAAAGTCCCGGGGCAGATAGATATATTTTTATATCGGTAATCAATAAAGCGTCATTAGAAATTAACAAGGCTTTCGGGGAAATCAAGGTCACTCAGGAAGTAACTTTCAATGAAAAATTCAATGGTGACCCTCATTTTGGCCTTGATGATGACCTTTAAGGTTTTTTCAAATGCAATTTTATTTTTTAAAATAGAAACTCTCTGTTTTACATTGAAAGTATCACGATCACTTCACGATCAAGTGTGTACCCAAGTCAAAGATACTTTGAAAATATTGAAGGTCAATCAAAGGTCATTTGAACTCAACAAGGTTTTTCGGGCGGTCAACGTCATTCTTGAAGTAGCTTTCAATGGTGAATTGAATGGTGACCTGCACTTTGACCTTGACGATGACCTGCAATGTTTTTTCAAGGCCAATCAAAGGTTATTTGAATTGAACAAGGTTTTCAGGGAGGTTAAGGTCATTTTTGAGGTAACTTTAAACAAGGAGTTCAATGGTTACATTCACTTTGACCTTCAAGGTTTTTTCAAGGTCACATTTATTTTTTTAAATAGAAACCCTCTCTTTAAAATCTAAAATCAACGCAGCAAGAAATTTTACACTCAAATATGTACAGGGGTTTTTTGTTTATTTATTTATATGTGTAATATTATTATACAGAATTTTATTAATTAAAATATTTGTATAAAAAAATTGTAATCACTAATGTCTAACAATAATTGAAAAACAGTTTAAAACAAATACTATACCGACATACGATTACAAATACAGGCCTGTAAAAAAATAAAGGTGTGTGTTAAAGAACACAAAGAAACTTCGGGTGTTGTTCGCCAACGTTTCACTTCTCTTGCCTAGCTTACATCGTATTAAATTTGTGTAAAATTTGACCCCCTCAGTGCAAGAGAAGTAAAACTTTCACGTAAAATTTTTACATTTTAATAGAAAAATTTTTAAACTCATTCTCGTTATTCATTGTTTTTTTATGTGCTGTATTTGTATTGATTTTTAATCTTTCACTTACTTTATTTTCATTCGCCTAAGTCAATATCTGAGTAGAAACTACCATTTAGAGTAGAGTCACTTTAATTTAAGTGGAGATATTAGTAAGGAAATATCAGTCAAACTTAAGAGAATTTAACTAACAATAAGGCAATAGTAATTCTATATTTAATAAGAGCCTATCAAGCAGGCTCAAGTCATCTTCAATCTATTAGGAGATATTTAAAAAAATACCAGTCAAGAGTTAAGACTAAGGTGTATATTTCAGCAGACCAGCTT
The DNA here is from genome assembly GCA_900474275.1 of Synergus japonicus. Taxonomy (NCBI): domain Eukaryota; kingdom Metazoa; phylum Arthropoda; class Insecta; order Hymenoptera; family Cynipidae; genus Synergus; species Synergus japonicus. The sequence continues at coordinate 10,324 of UCOH01011174.1, forward strand.
GCGTCATTATATTCTAAGATTGAATTTATAGTTGGATGGAAGGCTGTTACATCGACGGAGTCTCATTGCTGATGATTCCTTTTTAAATGAAGGAATCATCTTAGCAATGTCAAAGTTGCACTGGGTGTTAAGAATTTTAAGAGATGGTTGCAGAACTTGGTCTTTCAGTTTGTGACTCGTCTTGGGAGCTGAACGAGACAGCCAGCCTTTGTATAAAATACTTTTTTGTTTACGAAGATGATGTCTTGCTTGTCGTCTTAGCAGATTGTCGGACTGGCAAATTGATTGCCAATTACGAGATACTTGAGCAGCAGCCAATAGTGATTTGCTGTCTAGGCGTCGAAGTATCAGTTGGCTAACTTCTAAAGGAAGTTCGCTGATGATATCTACTTTATTTTGGCCAACGCCGAAGAAGCTCATTAATTTCCTGAAGTATTCCATGTTTGCTGCAGGAGTAGAAAATTGGAACTGAGCGCTACTGCACCTGGCGAGACCTTTTATACCTGGCGCACAGCGGGGAGCCGCTCTCTGATTGGTGGGTCCTAGGAAGGAAGGGGCGTTCCGCTGCGTGTCAGGTATTCTTGGGGACCGGCCAATCAGAGAGCGACTTTCCGCTATTTTAGCAGTTCGTAACGGTTACCGAATTAACGAAATTTCCTCTACTTACGCAAGCCCCCTTCCAAAAAATCTCTTTCTCTCTTGACATCCCCTTACCTTTATTTCCCTAGTGCATTTAACAATCTAAATTCAGTGAAAAGTGAAGGGAACCTGATGTGCAATGTCTACCCCCCCCCTCACTCAATTAAACAAACATTTGAAGTGCTAAAGAGATCCCTAGGCCAGGGAGTTTCTTCTCTTCACCCTTCTTTTATACTTTACTTTCTATGGTAAATTTTTTCACCGTTGTTTATGTGTTTGTCTAAATAAACCTTCCTTTCTATGTCAAATTCAATAAATCTATTTTATTAAATAAAATTTTGCCTCACACTCATTTCTCGGGAATCTAATTTTACGAATAAAATTAGGTTGGCTACTGCGTCTACCTAAAAAATTTTATTGGGGAAGACATGTCGTTTGGGAGACTTGCGTAGTTCTAATGACAGTTGATTGACCTTCAATATTTACGATGTACCTTTGACTTTGGTACATATTTTAATGAACTCTAGGGGATTTTGATATACTTTAAATGATTTTTAGACATATACATAAGATTTAGAAAACTTAAAAACACTTCAAGTAGTTTTAAGACATATCATTTGACTTCTTCTCTGTATTCAGAACAATTCCTCGTTTAAAATCTACTTTAAAATTGATTAATTCTGCAGCGTGAAAAAATTCCAAATTTAGTATTTGTTGCGTAAAATGAAGAAATCGAATTCTTAGATTAGAACTTGGCTCTAGCACCCTTAAACATTTCAGTGGTGATGATTGGCAGGTAAATTGATTGGAAGACGTGGATAAGGCAATTGATGTGGATTGGCTGGGTTGATTTGAAACCGATTCCTGTGTAAATGTGATTCAATATTTTCAATGTTTGAAGAGACCCAGAGATGGGTGACAGGATGTTCTACGCCTACAAAAACATCAGGTTTATGAAGTTCGTCTCCAGACCAAATGAAAAGTCCAGCTAGCCTACGGAAGATAACTAATGAGGCTCCAGTATCACCATCACTGCAACGTTTTTGTCCAAAAATGTCATGAGTGCAAATCTCGTTCTCTCCAATCTGCGATGGAATACCAGTATGATTTCGGTAGGCGTATTCACATTGCTCGTTACTGATGACCGTTGCAGTCATTATTTGCAAAGTGGTAGGATATCTTCTATTATTTCTGAAATTTGTATTCAATTAGGTAAAATGTGCCTCGCCGTGACTCACACAATATTTCTTGTTAAGAGCGTTACAATTTTATGAAAAAAATCCCTCCCGTGCTACACACAATACTTAAATGTATTTTTAATGAAAATTGGTAACTTACTCTGCTATATGGATGCATCCCCAACCAGCAACTGTCGCACGTACACCAGGTATTGTAGGACCTGCTTGCAGCTCTATTATTTCAGTATTTGAACGAAACACGGCTGGTTCAATGGCGATCAAGGTGAGAGCATGTTCAAATTGATTAGGATGATAGCGCGGGTGATTTACTTTCCATATCACCCTGTGAAATTTCCCACCAATACCACTTGTTCTTTCTGAACCCGAGATAACATCGTACTCAGTTAGGTCATCGGTTTTTAGGCAGGTAGCAACAGTTAATACAACGTGAGGTGAGACTATGCTACCAGCGCAAATGGTGGCTCTGTTTTTTTTAATATTCGCAAGGAATGGAAAACTTTTAATATTCACGTATTTGATTGCGTCTGGATCTTCATTAATCACACGTTTCTTGCGGATCTGAAGATCTGATGATTTCTCTCGACCTGCAACCATATGTTAAAATTAATACATAGCTAAAAGAGATTAGTTTATTGAAATTATTATTTCACTTGCCAACATTTTCTTCTGAGGTGGCACATTCTTGAGAAAGAACCACGCAAAGGATTAACAGACTGAAATATATTTTTCCCAGCATTTTAAAGTTTTTTTAAATATTCTACTGATAAGCCCATTGTGAGGATTTTGACTGATGTTAGGCTTAACATATATAATTCCACTTTTTTTATGTTTACTGAGGTTGCTTATTATCTTAGCTTTGAAATTTTCAGTGCAGATAAATTGTAGTAAAAGCAAAGACGTAGAAAACTATTTGATAGCCTAAGTGTCATATAGGTATATATTGTTTATGCTTAAATCTTGATTACGATTGTGCATTGATTTTTATAACTCATGCGTCATTTTAGTCATTTTTTGTCACAACGAGGCGGGGCTAGAGATTTTAAGGTGATGTGTAAAAGAGAATTGGAAAAGTTACACAGGGTGAGCTCAACTTTGTTTTTTTAAATCGAAACCCCCTCTTTTTTATATCGGCAATCGATAAAGCGTAAAATTCGACGTTAAAATATGTACTCAAGTCATAGGTAAATTGTAACGTTCAAGGTAATTTTAAGATCATTAGAAATTAATAAGGCTTTCAGGGAAATCAAGGTCAATCTTGAAGTAACTTTCAACGATGAATTCAATGGTAACCTTCACTTTGACCTTGACGATGACCTTCAAGATTTTGTTGTCAAGGTCAATTATATTTTTAAAATGAAAACCCCCTTTTTATATCGACAATCGATAAAACCGTAAAATTCTACGTTAAAATATGTACCCAAATCATAGGTGAATTGTAAATATTGAAGGTCAATCAAAGGTCATTTGAACTGCGGCAAGTTTTCCAAAAGACACCTGTCACCCACGAAAATGTTTTACGTAATTGTAAGAATGAAATAGACGTTGAAAAAATCCTTGAATGTCATAGTCAAGTTCAAAGTGTATGTCACCGTTTAATTCCTCGTTGAAAGTTACTTCAAGAATGACGTTAACCTCTCCGAAAACCTTCTTTAGTTTAAATAACTTTTGATTCACCTTCAATATTTACAAAGTATCTTTGACTTGGGTACACATTTGATCGTGAAGTGATCGTGATACTTAAAGAATAACGTTGACATCCCGGAAAACTTTTTTAAGTTCAAATGACCTTTGATTGTTCTTCAATACTTACAATGTACCTTTGACTTTGATACGTATTTGATCGTAAAATTTCCCGCTCTATCGATTTTCAATGTAAAACGGAGAGTTTCTATTTTAAAAAATAAAATTGATTTTGAAAAAACCTTAAAGGTCATCGTCAAGGTCAAAATGAAGGTCACTATTGAATTTTTCGTTGAAAGTTACTTCAAGGGTGACCTTGATTTCTATGAAAGCCTTGTTAATTTCTAATGACCTTAGAATGACCTTAAAGGTTACAATTTACCTATGAAACATACTTGAACCTAGAATTTCACGCTTTATCGATTGCTGATATATAAAAAAAGAGGATTTCCATTTTGAAAAAAGTAAGTTGACCTTGAAAAAACTTTGAAGGTTAACTTCGAGATCAAAGTGAATGTCACGTAGAATTTCACTCTTTATTGATTGCCAATATAAAAAATGGGGTTTCCATTAAAAAAAAAACAAAGTTGACTTTTAAAAAACTTTGAAGGCCATCTTCAAGGTCAAAATGAAGGTGAACGATGAATTCTCCGTTGAAAGTTATTTCAGGAATGACCTTTACCTTCCGGAAAAATATTTTACCTTAGGAAATATTCATCCGTCCCAGGACTTTTGTGCCACCCTGTACATATTTAGATAGTCAACCTCAATTCAGAATTACATCCAGCTTCTCTTATTGTACATATACATATAGAATAGTGACCCCCCCCCCCCCCTTATATGGACTCTGCTCACCTGCAAACATTTGTGTCTATATGTATAACAGACTGGAAAAGAATGCTATATAAAAGTTGCTGTCTTAACTTTACCATTCTGTAATTACTCTTGCATCGTTAAGGAAAATTAAAAAGGAGCGCGAGATTATTTCTGCTCGAGAAAATCCTAACAAGATCTTTCCTTGATTGTTACTGAATTACTTTATATTAACTAAAATAATTATAATACTGTAATTAATCTCAATATTCTATTAAAAAAGATATATTAAAGGTGTTGGAGCTAAATTCTAAGCTAAAAGTTCAATTTCTTCATTTTACTTAACAAATATTAATATTGGAATTTTTTCCCTCTGAATAATTAATTAATTTTTAACTAGAATTATACGCACAGAGCGAAAAAATATCTAACTCAAATTGTTGGAAGTAAAAAGATAGTCTATCTATTTGAATCTTTTTCAATCTTCAGGATTGAAATAGAAAGAAAAAATGAATTCAAATGTATCCATCCCTATCTCTGCCAATCTATTTCTATTTCTTCTCTAATCTACAATAATCTCTTTCCTTTTGAATCTCAATATTTCTATCTTTCTGTATCCTTCGTCTATCTTCGCCAATAATTTTCTATCCACTTTCTATCTAGGCCAATCTTTCTTTATTCTCTCCCTATCCACACTAATCCTTTTCTATCCCTTTTGAAATCTATAGCAACGCCTATATTTTTCAATTCCTACTTTCCTATCCATGTCTACCTCTGGTCTAATCATTTGAATCTCTACCTATCTCTTTTACACGCTTATCCTTTTCAATCTCTACTAACCTATCCATATCTATCCTTGTATAATTATTTCAATCTTTTTCTATCTATTTTTAAGTATACTACCAAGTCTATCCATTTCAATCTTTAGCATTCCTATCCTTATCTAATCCTATACAATCTTTTCAATCCTTTCCTATCTCTCTTGAAGTCTATCTATTTCAATATTTATTTTTCTATCTATATCTATCCATTATATTCATTTCAATCCTTTCCTGACTTTCTTGAATTGTATTACCAAGCCTATACTTTTCAATCACTACATTTCTATCCATGTCTATCCTTAAGGACATGTGGTACTTACCATATGAGCAAGTTTTTAAACCCGGTTTTTTTTCTACAATTTTTACATTTTCAAAAAAATTGTAGTCAACATCCGTCCATGTTCATGTTTTTGACGGTGTGGAGTATAATTTTTTGAAACTGTAAAAATTGTAGAAAAAAAAACCGGATTTAAAAACTTGCTCATATGGTAAGTAACACATGCCCTTAATATAATCATCTCAAACATTTTCTATCCTTTTTTGTAGCATACTATCAAGTCTATCCATTTCAATATTTATCTTTCTATCTATATCTATCCATTATATTCATTTCAATCCTTTCTTGTCTCTCTTGATTTGTATTACCAAGTGTATCCTTTTCAATCACTACATTTCTATCCATGTGTAACCTTCATCGAAACATCTCAATCCTTTTCTATCCTTTTGCTTCCTCATAGAGGAAGCTATGTAGTGGTGACAAAATCCAGTTTCCTAAAAAAGGTTTTTTTGAACATATTTCAAGGGCAATATATCTAATATGATGATCTGAAAAGATGTCCGGATGTATGTATGTACGTGTAGAGATAAATTGATGAAATTTTGCATAGTTATTCCACTATATACCTAGTTGAATTTCTTACAAGGGTTTCACAAAATATTTAATTTTAAAAGTTTTATGTACTTTTATAATTTTCGTAAAATTCATTTTTCCACTATAACTCCTCAAATATTGAAAATTTAAAGCTGGTGTAAGGGAAATGAAGATTCCTTTCATCGAGACGAATCGATTGACCTATATGATTAATGCATTTCATTAAAAAATAAGAAAGTTATTTTTTCACTCTATGTTTTATAACGGTGTGGCTATACCGTACCCCATAGCGCCTGACTATAGGCACAACATCTTGTGCGTACCGGCACGGCAGAGAACTGCCTGGGATTGATTAATTATCGATCCACGAGCAGTAACGCACAATTACGCTAGGTACCCGGCTACCTGTCTTTCCCATAAATAACGCGAATTTTAATGGGGATAAGACACGGGCGCTGGCCCACTATCATCGTCCAGCACCAGCTTGACCTACTCAACCGAGCAGTCTTGGACTTTCGGATTTTTCTACTGGCATCGCAGTTTCACCAAGACTTCGACGTTCATCTTCGGCATCGCAGTACTTCAGCATCTAGATCTTCAGTGTAAATCGGTAGATATAGGAAAGAAGACCCTTGCACGCTATTCCAAGCTGAGGATCTTCTTTCAGTAATTTTTGTTTCCCCTATCCTTTAACTTGTTGAAGGGTAGTTTTCTCGAGGGGTATCAATGTACGCTTTTCCAAGCTGTTGATACACCTCCTTCGTTTTGCATTTATTTTTGCCCGCAATTTTTCTTTTGGTTTAATCAAATCCTTGTGTACGCTGCACCAAGCTGCGGGGATTTGATTAAAATTCTCTCGTTTCGCGGTTAAAAAATCAAATCCTTGTGTACGCTGTACCAAGCTGCGAGGATTAGATTCAGTTCGATATTTTTCGCGGTTAAATTCAAATCCTTGTGTACGCTGTACCAAGCTGCGGGGATTTGAACCAGTTCGACTTTTTTCGCGGTTAAATTTCGATTCTCTGTGCACGCTGTACCAAGCTGCGGAGAAACGAAGGGGTTGAATCGTACACTAAACTCACGGTTCGTAAGGGATTCCAAGGAATTTCGAGGGGTAGAATCTCAGCGCGCGCAAAGGCTCAACTCAAGAAGGGTTCCGGTTTCATAGTAATTCTATCGCGGCGTGATCACACCCATCGAGGGTTCCGATTTTGAAATGCGTAATACTTTGCAAGCGTGAATAGTTAGTTGCGAATACCTCGAGAAAGGGTACTAGCTTGTCAAAATTCTGAGCCTATTTGAATTGTTTTAATAAAGGTTTTGAACCACTCTTTGTACTTAGCGATCTCAGAAAGGGACTCGAGGGTAGTTTGAGGGATCCGATCTCAATTTCTAATTGTTATAAATTTATAAGGGATGTTTTGGCATTGCTCGGTTTGTGAGTTTATTATTTGGTTTATATCGCGTCTCATTTGATTTTAAAAACATAGAATTATATCGAGTCTATTTCCACATCCGTTCCGTGCTAAAGCATCTCGAATTTGCTGTTTTTTTTTATTAATTGAATAAATTTTGTTACTTTATCGAAATCTCTACGTGTTTGCTCGCCTCTCTCAGGAACCTTTCCCACTTCCTTTGATTCTAGCCTATGAGAGGGCATAAGGTCTTATTTTCAGGCATAGCAATTAAGCATTTATTTTGCAGTAATTGCATTTAATTTATAATTAGTATAAAAAACCGTAGAATCGTTACAGTTTTAAAATAATCAAAATTTTGAGTTTACGTGAGGAAAATAAATATTCTTTATGTCGAGACGAATCGATTGATCTGTATGATTAATGCATTTAATTGAGAAAGTTTAAAAAAAAATAAATAAATGACTATTTAATAATTTAATATATTGATATGTTTTTAATAATCTTTTATTTTTTTATAATACTATCAGATTGAAAAATAAAAAAGAAAAGAAAAAGGAAGAAGGAAAAAAAAAGAAAAATGTTAATCTAGGAAGAGAAGGAGAAGGGACAATTTGGAGAGTATTATGACAAGGAGAAGGGTGGACTTGGAGGGTGAACAATGCTGGAAGAGGAACAACGTTTTTAAATATGAAAAATTATTATCTAAAATAAAGAAAAAAAAAATAAAGTTAAATATATAAACTTCTTATTGCTTCCTCTATGAGGAGGGGTTTGTTGAGCCTGCTGTCGAATAAACGATTCTCAATTAATACTAAAAATGGCGAGTCTTTACTCAAAAGATACTTCCTACACCCCTCCCCCGTATTTTCCTTTCTCACCCTCTCTGACTTCGTTCTATTCCCCTCTCCTCATAACGGTCAAATCCTGAACAAGGATTGATATCAATTGGCGCCCAACGTGGGGCTTTTTGACGATTGAAATCGCCAACCTATCTACGACCCAAAAGAATTGAGGATGCAGGAATACCGATCGCACACTGGACGCGGACAGCTGGAGGCCAGCTGAAAGAAGATGCGGCAAAATGGTGGGCCCCGTTCAAGTCTTTCGGAATGAAATGGCAACAATTCCGTGACTCAATTTTGAGCCAATATTCAGGAACCCCAGTCCTCTTCCACCTACGCACGGCGGTATATCCGCGAAAACAACAAGAGAAAGATAACGTAGCTATCTTCTACAAAAAAAATTTCTCTTAGCCAAAAGGCTCACACCCACAGCCACAGAAGAAAACATCATGGAAGAATTGGTCGAGCTAACTAAGCCATCAATCAGGGGCACTCTTCGCAACTCGAAGCAGACGAAATCGAAGCTGCTGGAAGTAAATCTAAGCACGCTGAAACGAAACCCAAACCTCCCCCCACCAATAACGAACCCGAAAATAGTCGGCCAGCCAGGAACCAACCACCTAAGTGCCACTATTGTCCAGGATACCACCTGCACCGAGACTGTCCCACATTAAAAACAAGAAACCGACAGTCGGAAAACTGGAGACAAGGTGCGCCAAATGGCGCACCTACACCACGGAATCCCGAACCCAGCACGTCGGGAAACGCACGGAACTGAACTCTGTGCGAACACCGCGAGGATCACTCCCTTACCTACGTGCATATGTGGGTCAACAGGAAGTGAACGCCCTCGCTGATTGCGGGGCCACTGACAGCGCCATCCGCACCGACTTGCTCACTAACAAACAACTGAGAAACTTACTCCCTGGCCCTCAAGAAGCTGAACTCGCGGCACGTGGCCTCACAATGCCACTTCGTGGGATCATAGAATTAGACGTAGTCATCAACGGAAAGTCTTACCCGGGACGTTTTCACGATACCGACGGTCTACACGACGAAGTACTTTTGGCTTGCGACTGGATGGTACAATATGGCGCAATCGTCGACAATATATCCGATTGCGTTTACATCGGCCTAACCACAGAACGCCAACGAGTCTTCGTACTTCCGTTACCACAGGTTGCAACTAAAGCTACACCCACTGCCATCCGAGATAAGATAAATGAACACAGCTTCTCCGCCGAAGATGCACCTCGCTTCTGGGAAATCATAGAGAGGCATCAACATATTTTCGATCAGGGAGGAAAATTGCAGAGAGCATTCTCAGTTCAACATGAGATCCATTTGAAGACCGACCAACCTTTTAGAGTACCCCCAAGAGGACACTCAGATGTCAACAAAAAGGTAATGGATACAGATGTACCACAGATGTTAGCGGACTGTATTATCGAACCAGTATCCTCTCCATACAGCTCGCCTCCACTCATTCAGACCAAGAAGGACGGATCGAAACGTTTTTGTATCGACTTCAGAAAACTGAATGAGCTGACCATCGATACAGCTCAACCTCTGCCCATTATACATGAGACACTGAAGGATCTAGGTCAGGCTCGCATCTTTTCCACAATTGACTTAAAAAGTGGCTACTGGCAGATCCCACTCCATCCAGATTCTAGAAAATATACCGCTTTCACCATCCCTGGTGGAGGACAGTATCAATTCCGAGTCATGCCTTTCGGACTGAAAAACGCGCCAAGCACCTTTCAGAACTTGATGCGAGAAGTTTTAGGTCCATACTGGAGAAAGTTCGCCATTGCTTATCTGGATGACATCATCATCTATTCAGCAAACGTGCAGGAGCACCTTTTGCACTTAGCTCTCATATTCGAGAAACTCGATTTCTACGGTTTGACTTGCAGCCCGAAAAAGTGCTTTTTCGGCAAAAACCATCTCGACAACCTAGGACACGTTGTTACGGAAGATGGAAACGAACCTTAAACCGAACACATTCGAGCAATTCAAGAAGCCCAAACACCTCGTACCCGCAAGCAACTAAGAAGCTTCCTAGGAACATGTGGCTGGCTAAGAGAATATGTGCCACACTTCGCTGAAGTAGCTGCACCCCTCACGGATCTGCTGAACACCCATCTACCATACAAATGGAGCCCCGCTGCACAGACAGCCTTCGACTCCTTGAAAAAAATAATTGAGATACCCCCTAAGCTGCACCGTCCCGATCCAAGTCGTCCGTATATTCTTCAAACTGACGCTAGCGATCGAGGAATGGGAGCGGTGCTATACTAAATGGATAATGCTGGACAACGATACATTATTTCATACGTAAGTGCAAAATTTAAACCAGCCGAGACTCGATACCATTGCAACGAGCAAGAATGTCTCGCTGTCATTTGGGGAATCCGAAAATACCAAGTGTACCTTGAAGACTGATTAGACCAGATGAAAGACTCAAAAAAGAAGTTAACCCAGTGGGCCAGCTACCTGAGTCGTCTGAAGTTCAAAGTAGAGCATTGCCCTAGAAAGGATAACGAACTAGCCGATGCACTCTCGTGCCATCCGGCTATTGATGCTCCATGTCCTGGTGAACCTGACTTGAAGACGATGCTACCACCACTCCCAGATGCCATGGACCACGAAGACCACGTCGCACCACCAAGGATCTGCGCCTTGAAAAGCCGCTCTTTGTTCGAGGAGATCTGCGAAGGACAACAAAACGATCCAGTGGTCAATCGAGAGGTCGAAAGATGGAACGAACTGAAAAACCTCGAAAATAGAAACGCATGTGAAGAACGATACGTCAGAGAGCATCGTCTGGACAACCATGGTTTCTGGAAACAACATCCAGACGGCCGAGATTGGTCACTATGAGTACCAAGTGACCTCGTTCAACAGGTTCTTTGGGAATATCACGACGCATCTATCGTGGGAAATCCCGGAATGGATGAGACCTTGAGAGATATACAATCTCGTTTCTATTGGCCAGGAATGCGCCGAGATACACGTAAATATGCAGCTAGCTGCTACCTTTGTATCTGTACAAAGGCCATTGCTTTTGTACAGATACAAAGGTGATCAGCTAGAGAAGACGCACTGAGACCGAGGATACCAAGAAACTCATGGGACACTGTAGCTCTCGATTTAATGGGCCCATACTCCATATCCTCAACTGGAAAGAAATTTGTCCTGGTCGTAACAGACCTTTTTACTAGATGGACAGAGATCTTCCCAATAGGATCCTCAACTGCCACCGTACTTATCTCTCTCATGGAGAGAGAAGTTTTTCCATGATGGGGTTACCCTAAACAAATTTTGAGCGATAATGGTCGCCAGTTTGTCAGCTGTAAATGGCTCGACGCTTGTAAACGCTGGAATTGCGAATTCTGGACCACGCCCTTATATCACCCACGGGCAAATCCAACAGAACGCCGCAATCAAGAAATAAAAAAAGGTATCCGCTTAAGAATCGATCAAGGTAACCATCGGTGATGGGATCAATGCCGACCAGAGATCGCTTTCAACTTACGCCGAAGAAAGAACGCAGCCACAGAATAATCACCAAGCCATCTTTTATTAGGAAAGACTCTGTGCCGACCAGGAGAATGGCGGTTCGACGAAGCGAACCCCGTACCACCACAAGATAGACGAAGGCAAGAAGAGAACGCTAGAGCTCATCAAAGGAGGTACCTACAGACTTACGCAGGAAACGAAGCAAATGCACAACGTTATCAACCAGGAGACTTAGTGTTCGTGAAGAATCACCCTCTCTCTAACAAAGAGAAGCACTTTAACCAAGGTCTCGCTCTCAAACGCACAGGACCTTGGGAAGTAGAATCGCATATAGGCGGAAATGTCTATTGGGTCTTGTGTAATGGATCACGCCATAAGGTCCATAGAAGACACCTGTTGGCAGTACCACGCGAAGAAACACGCAATGAGGTACCAGTCGAAGAAGAAAGGGAGCAACCAGAAGTCCAGGAACCAGTCTTGTTAGATGACGAGACTCACGACCCGGATGGTGACGAAGAGGATGAAGGAGAGGGTCAGGCCGACGCACTCCTTCCAGAAGAACAAGGTGACGATGCACAATTGCACCATGATCCAGCTCTGGCTAACGATGATTCTTTGGACGAAGAATCTAACCCTAACAAAAATAATACAGGGCATTGTTACGATAGAAGAAGAGAAACGTGCCATACTACCGCGATGCACGCCTTTATACACCAAGACGCACGAACCAGTGACGTCACATCACCACATATCTGCGGTAGCCTTGAGCCTCCCGCCGGCGAAATCAGGGGATTTCGCCCCTTCACACCAATTCAGCAGCTACTTCCGCAGCTTTGAAACCTTGACGGCGAACAGCCGCGTACCAAAGAAGAAACCCTACAGATTGCAGGTTCCTGTTGATGGAGTTATGGAGGCTCCATAGCCGATTAGTCGATGCTCCGCCAGGCTAAAATGACTTTGTTGCTCGTTTTGGTTAATAGGGACTTCGGCTAGGTTTGCGACTATCAGCAGCACCGCATTCATGAGGGTAAATTGATTCTGTGACGGCGAACAGCCGCACTAGCCAAACGAAGAAGCACCAAAGACCCTCAGCATATCAAGAAGATGCCCAGGATCACCGTGGGATAGTTATAAGTTAGATTAAGATAGAATTGTAAGACACGACGGTGAACAACCGCGTAAAGCATTTAGATTAAAAAGACCAGAGGTTCTTAGGATAATTAATTTTCCTTTTTAAAATATTGTTACTTACCACATAATTTTTTTTAGTTATAAGCAATTTTTCTTGTCTTAATTTTTAATTTTCAGTGCGATTCTATAGGATAGGTCCGAGTAAGCAATGTCTATTCGAGAAAGGGGGAAATTGATATACGCCCAGGCGCAAAAATCCCCACCGACATTGCTCTCTCGGAATTAAATTTAAATAAAAATTAGAGTTAAGCTAAAATAGAATTAATTTAGAGAAAAGTAGAAATAACCTTCGCCACAAAATACTCAGCGCGGCGAAGACCATTTCTACTAACACGGCGAATACCGCGTAATGGGGACTCGGAGAAGCGCGGAAACCGTGAAAGCGTTCTCGACGCATCTCCCGGGGACTCAGAGAAACGCGAATACCGTGTAAGCGTTTTCCACGCATCTCCCACCAAAAGGGTTCTTCCCTCACCACGCAAACCCTTTGGACCCCTAGAGTATAAAAGGGCCTGCACGACGGAATACTTGTAGGGCGGAATACCGCCCTACAAGCAAGCTGAGCTAGTGGAATACCATTAGACTCAGCACCCCGCCTAGTGGAATACCATTAGGCGCAACACCCGAGTCGGGAAACCGCTAGGCAACGCTGGAAGACCGGGCTAGTGGAATACCAATTAGTCCCCGCACTCTCTCACGCCTAGTGGAATATCATTAGGCGCAACACCCGAGTAGGGATACCGCTCGGCAACGCTGGAAGACCGGGCTAGTGGAATACCAATTAGTCCCGGCACCCCTCCTCTCTCGCCTAGTGGCACGTCGTTATTCCCCTCACCGCTCAACCTTTATACTCTTAATGGTCCTTTGGGCTACCTGTCTCCCACCAGTCAAAAACTTTCCACGCCAACTTAGTTTATGCACGTAGTTTCTTTTTAAGCGACGCAAACCTCTGGCGTCTACGTTTGTTGAGCCTGCTGTCGAATAAACGATTCTCAATTAATACTGAAAATGGCGAGTCTTTACTCAAAAGATACTTCCTACCCCCCCCCCCGTATTTTCCTTTCTCACCCTCTCTGACTTCGTTCTATTCCCCTCTCCTCATAACGGTCAAATCCTGAACAAGGATTGATATCAAGTAATACTAGTTTTTACAACACAACTCCTAAATCCTTCGCTAGCTCAGTGGACTAAGCGTTCCTGCTGAAAGCAAACGGACTGAAACTTTATCCGTTTTAATCCGTCATCTATCCATAAGTATCCTTTTGAATACTTTCTAATACACGGCAATCCGTTTGTATCCATTGGCTATCCATCTATCCATTTTAATCATAATCTTATCCATTGTAACTATCTGTTTTAACCCTTTTGTATCCGATTTTATGTATTACTATCCATTTATATACTTATCTGCTTCAATTCTCCATTTTTTTATCCGCGACTTAATCTATCTATCCTATTTTTTACTTCCAACAGGGTTAACAGATGGGTCCAACGCCCTTAAGTGAAATTGTACGTAAAGGTCGATCAGAGTAAGCAATGAGGTGAGTTGACATGTAGATGAAATGTTTGGTGGGGTCTCTTCGCTTAATGATAGATAATGCAGGCATTATGCAGAGCGTTGACGTTCACATCGATCTCAATGTACCTACGCTTAATCGGCTTAACGATCACAAGTACAACAGCAAACAAATTGCCTATGATCGACGTTTCGCAATACACACGAAATGCACTTGCGAACGATGCACCAAATCGGATCCGGAAACGGAAGAAGCCATGGAAGAACGAGTCTCGAACTCAATGGGGTAAAGCCTCTCCTCTGTAAAATAATGTAAATAGTAAATAAATAAGTACCTAATAATAATAAATAATAATTTAATAAACACTCAAAATTTTGAGTATTTGAAGGTAGGTTTTCATTATCACATTTTGTTCTTTATTATTATTATTATTATTATTATTATTATTATTATTATTATTATTAATATTATTATTATTATACTACTATTACTGTTCGTGCTATATTGTATAATGACGAAATAAATTTCTGTTGTTGCGTACTTCTTTTGTCGAGAACCGATGTCATAGAAATGTTACGTTGTCGCCATCAAACGACTACAATTCTAAATGAAGTCATGCAGAATTTTACAATCAACGAAAGGAATTGGAGTTATGCATAACGTTCCGTTGAAGCCATCAGGCCGCTGCACGTGATCCACGTTTTCATACTCGGTTCAATACAAATGCTCCAGTGTGTGACTGGAATAAACGCAAAATTAGAGAAATCATCACAGGGGCTTCACAAGTTTTCTTAAGGACGTTGGATCCAAGTGTTAAGCTCAAAATTCTATTCTTCATTTTACTCAACGAAAATTATAGATAAATATTTTTTTACATAAAACGAAGAATTCGAAATCTAACTTCAAAATTCAATATTTTCAGTTAACTTAAAAAATATTTGAATTAGATATTGTCTTGCTCTGTACGCATCATTCTAAGTAGAAATTGATGAATTATACCGAGGGAAATAATTCCAAATTTAATATTTATTGAGTAAAATGAAGAAATCGAATTTTTAGATTAGAACTTGGCTCCAACCCCCTTAAAAAGATTTTGCAATCAATCGACATTTAGATTTTAACAATTACAGTAAAAATTATGATTTACACATAAAATGATGATATATACTTTGCAATTTTCGTTCATATTTGACGAATCGCTGATGATTTACGAGATATAAATATAAATCTATCATATGTAACTTTTGTGACGTTCTTGTGTTTTTTTATCATCTTTGCTCATTTAATAAACACTTTGCTTACCCATTACGATTTAATTAACAAATGTGTTTTTAAAATTCGAGGAAAAAATATTCCTCTTCAAGGTGAAAACGTCTTCCACGTCTCTCATCTTCAAAAGAAGATTAACGTACCTCACAATGGAGAAATGTATATTACAGTTGAGTTTTTACGATTGCAATGAATTTGATGTCTTTATAAACTATGAATAAGTCCGAAGTAAGTTTTATCCGTAAGAGTGGGTGTCAAAAATGGAGGAGTGACTCTATTTTACATCAAACTTTATATCGAATAATTTTGATGTCGATCTCCTTCCTTCAAGTCACTAACGACGTATATATATATATATATATATTTGAAATACTCTGCTGCCAGAGAAATGTCGTCTGACGCGTTCGAATATTAAAATATTTTATGACCCCGGACCAGCCGAAGGCACAATTTCGTTTATGATCGCGGAACTATTTATTGCACGTAAATTTTCTTCTTGGCACTTTGTTCGTGGGATCAAGAAACCCTGACTCCTCTATCACAATAGTTATTTCTTATCATATTTATTTAAAAGTTTCTATTTATGTTTGGTGGTGTTTGGTGGTCAACATTCGACGTTTGGTGGTCAAAATTAAAAAATTTATTGGGTTTTCAAATTTGGGGTGCCAACTTCACGCTTGCACTCCACTTTTTAATATTTTTGAAAATTTCCTCAGGGAATCGTTTGAATTGTTATTATAAGAGATTGTTATACCGGGTGTCCCACCACCTATACAACTACCGGTGATATGTGATAGAGCACAAAAAAAGAAACAGAAAAGTCCTATGGCAAATTTTGATCTGGGCCTTAATTTGGGCACAGTAAAGCTTCAAAGTTTGGCATAATGAACTAATCAGGAGCGAGATTTAGCAACCATTTGTTTGTGTTTGAAGTGTTGAGATAGTGTGTCTGATGGTGAGATACAATTGGTTGCTAAATATCGCTCCTGATTGGTTCATTATGTCCAACTTTGAAGCTTTACTGTGCCCAAATTAAGGCCCAGATCAAAATTTGCCACAGGACTTTTCTGTTTCTCTTTTTGTGCTCTATCAAATATTACCGGTAGTTGTATAGGTGGTGGAATACCCTATATCACATCTTTATATCCGCTAAATTAGCCTTAGCAACAAGCTTCTATTCATTATTACTAAATTATTTCTTTCTTCTTTGCCAATGTTTGGACATTCTAAGTCCACAGCACACAAAAAGGTTTTTCAAAAGTTTTTCTCTCTTCAGGGTGCCGTCCTATGGTAGCAGAAAACGCAAAGCAGAAAGGAGAAAATCATTAGAGTGAAAGAGAGAGAAAATCTGCCTGTCTCTTTCACTTGTAATGAGAACAGGTTCTTATGAAATTAATGATGTTAAATTACTTAAATAAGAAATCTCTATCTTAACATATTCTAACTCAAATTCTGAAAATAATCAGTAATCACCGGTCGTAGGACGTGTTCTCAAGGGAGGGAAATAACCCAACAACCATTAAACAAATAACAAAGAAATATTTATTCAAAAATGAACATTAATAAAGGACTTATCGCCCCACGAAAGCGGAAAGACTCTATATAAATCAAAATCTCATTGAAAAATCATGACTCGATATAAACTAATTAAGTTCATCGCACTATGTGGGAACGGTATAGTCTTTAAAGCAAATCAAAATCAATAGTTCAATAACAAGCTTCCAATAACAAATACAATAAAAATAAACTCTCGTGGCCCTTTCTGAGTCAAATACATAAACGAATCAATATGTTCAAATTCAGGAATTCTACAATCTGTTTTCCCTTTCCCACAAGAGAGATATGCAAGTTTAAATGACGTTAAATTATCAATCGACGCTCAATTTATGTTTAAGACGCGGCGGTAAATTATTACAATCCCACGTTTAACCGAAAAATCCCACAGAGATCTAGTCTAAAAAAATACGTTACGGCCCGTAAAGCAGAATATGAAGATACCTACTGATACATAATTTCCTATAAATGAATACTACCTGTCTGACTTGTCTTGACTCTACCCCTGGAGCTCGATGATCCCTTAAGTAGAATACGGAGACTTTAGTCCGGCGCTGGGCGACGAGTGTAAAGCTCGTTCCCTTTATATCCCCAAAAAAGATTGTCTCGTTGATGGAAGACCCTTTTGTCATGCGAACCTAGCGTGATTTGAGCCTTATCAAATTAGCATTGATATCTGATTGATAATACCTGTCCGCTTCCTGCCATGCCGACAACGTGTAGTTATGGATGCCTATATTTAGGCATATTGAGTCACCGTTACACACTCTTATGATTTTCTGCTTTCTGCTTTGCGTTTTCTGTTACCATAGGACGGCACCCTAAAGGTAAATCCACACGCCGACTCTAACTCTTGTTCCGCGCATACATTTTTTTGGCGCGTAAATTTTTCCGCGCGTAAAATTTGTGTTGCGTTCCCACCAAATCGTACACATTTACCGCATTCTCAATCAATTACAAAACTTTACAAATTTAATTTAGCGCGACACGACTTGGGTAAGTTGGTGGAGACGCGACACCAATTTTACGCACGGAAGAAATTTACGCGCGGAACAATGACGTGTGGATTCACCTTAAGGTTGGCATCCCATGGTTGCGTTTTGCATTGCGTCATAATGAGAGAGAAAGAGACAGAAGTATACTTTCGTCTTTTTTTCTTTAATTATGACGCAACGCAAAACGCAACATGGGATGCCACTCTAATTTATTAGGTATTTTACGTCGAAAACACCAAACTCATATGGAGTGGGGGGTTTTCTACGTAAAATACGTAATTTATATAAGTAGAAAATCATGTATAATACGTAAAAAACTTCGAGTGACGCGTCACTGCACAATCTTAGGTGGAAGTTTGTGCAGGGTTTGGTGGTGCGTTGATATAGGTAGGTATAGATTGGTCCATAGTTTCAGTTGGCCATAATCTCAATTAGCCACAAAATCACTAAATTCGAAAACTCCGGTGTAGATGGAAATTAAATTAAAACGCTGCCATTTTCGCCAATCTAACTCCCTTCTATTCTTTACTTTAACAGTGTTTTTAAAATTTAGTAACTTATGGTAACTTTTAACGTTTTCAAGATGGCGACTACACTTAGGCTGGCGTCCCATGAATGCGTTTTGCATTGCGTCATAATGAGAATAAAAGAGAAAAAAGTATACTTCTATCTTTTTCTCTCTCATTATGACGCAACGCAAAACGCAATCATGAGACGCCAGCCTGAGAGTGAAAGAGACAAACAGATCTGTCTATCTCTGTTACTCTTATGAGTATGAGCTTTCACAAAGAGATTGAAAAAGATAGAGTTAGATAAACAAGAGATATATTGGGATAGAGCTCTTTTGGAATAATAATACTAGTTTTTACAACACAACTCCTAAATCCTTCGCTAGTTCAGTGGAGTAAGCGTTCCTGCTGAAAGTAAACGGATTGAAACTTTATCCGTTTTAATCCGTCATCTATCCTTAAGTATCCTTTTGAATACTTTTTAATACACGGAGATCCGTTTGTATCCGTTGGATATCCGTCTATATCGGTTTGAATAATAATCTTATCTGGTATCATTATCCGTTTTAATCCTTTTGTATCCGATTTTATGTATTATCAAAGATATTATTACAGTAGATGCGGTGCTGGTATAGTTGCCCGTGATAAATTAGAGGCGCTAGTGCGAGGACCCCTCGCACTCTTTTATCCACCGATTTCACCTATCGAATCCCCGCTGCACCCCCCGAACCCTCTGAAATATTTAAAGAGTAATCGTCTTGAATTGAAGATTTACAAATCTTGTCGATTATGAAAGATTTTTTTTTCACCTATCAAATCCGAATTGGTACCATAGATTGGTACTCATGTAATACGAGAACCCTTTAAACATCAACCTTGAAAATTTATTTTTATGGGAGTTATGAAGTGGAAAAGAAAATTAAAAAACGTTTTTTTCTATAAAGCGGCTGAATCGATTTTGATGAAAAAAATATATGATATGGAGATCAATGAGACAATTTTTAGAAAAAATTGAAATAAATTTCCCACGAATAAAACACTAAAACCTTAGCGGGAAAAGCCGTACCACATGCTCATTTTGGTACGGCATTTAGAAATAGAATTTTTTAATAATAAATTTGAAATAATAATAGGAAAATGGTAATTGTTTTCATTTTTGAATGTTATGGCCATAATGCAAGAAACATTTTTAGGTTGGAATTCTACTGGGACATTTATAAACAGATGATAATAAATATTATCATATTCTAAGAACTTCATCAAAAAATCAATTACGAAATTTTCATTGAATTCAAAGTTTTTCTATTTATTTATGATTAATGAATAAATCACAACTTGGAAACAAACATCTTATACGATAGTTAATAGATTTGTAAATGAAAAAAATGTTTTTTTAGATTGATTTGAAAGTATATATTTATTTTAAAAATTTCGAAGACGAGGGGCAATAATCACCACCCAACAATACAAATGTTTAATAAGAATCTATTGATATCAATCCTTGTGCAAGATTTGATCGTTAGGGAGTAGGGGGAACAGAACACTGAGAAAAAAAATAAAGTCACTATAACAAAACAGTTTTGTTGGTTACATTTTGTTCGTTTTACCAAAATTTGGTTGCTTTTACAAAAAAAATTGTTAGCGTAAAAAAATAGTTTTCTTACTTCAAATAAATTTTTTTGTTAAAACGTTTTGTTGAGTCAACCGAAAAATTTTGTTGTCCTGACAAAATATGCGCCACGCATGCGCGATTCATATCTATAGTTAGTGATGCAACCGATAAATGCCCTATATTCCTATTAAATAATATTATTTATTTTATGCAACAAAGTAGTTTTCTTGTCTCTACAAAATAATTTTGTTGTTCCAACAAACCAGTTTTGTTAGGCCAACAAAAGAGTTTTGTTAAGGCAACAAAACAATTTTGTTAGGCCAACAAAATAGTTTTGTTAGGCCAACAAAAAGAACCAACAAAAAAATTTGGTTGGCTCAAAAAAATGTTTTGATGGCTGTATAGCAACCAAATTCTTTTGTTGAGCCAACCAAATTTTGGTTAATCAAACCAAACAGTTTTCTCAGTGAACGGAGTCGGAGTGGGTGAGAAAGGAAAATAGGAGTGGGGGGGGGTAGGATCTTTTGAGTAAAGGCTCACCATTTTTGTGGAAATTAAGAAATCGTTTATTGAAAGAGAAAGAATCAGGTTTACAAAGACGGAGATGCCAGAGGTTCGAGTTGCTTGACAATGCCAAAAAAATGCGAACTAAGCTATTGTGAATAAATTAAGATCGGAGCAGGTAGTCCGAGGTCTCGAGTCTTAGGTCGTGCGAAAACGATAAAGGTGGGGGGGGGGGTAGTGGTGCCGAGCAGTAGGCTACTCGGGCGTTACGATTAACGGTAGGCTTCTAGATGTAAGGGGTGCGCCGGAGCTGTCTGAGTATTTTTGAGGCGAAGATCCTTTCTACTTTTTCCCTGAATTATTCTATTTTATTTCTTATATTTATTTAAATTTATTTCCGAGATAGCAATGTCGTTTTGGGGTTTTGCGCTAGGGCGTATATCACTATAATAAGCTGTGATTGGTTTCTTGGTCAATTAACATAACTTTTCATAATTGTTATACTTAAAGAAATATAAAAATATATATCTTATAAAGATATTTTTTATATATAAATATCTAATTTATACATAATTCTGTAATTAAATTAATTTATAAGAAATACGAACTTTTTTTACCAGTAAATTTGTGGCTTTCTCCTCAAATTCTAAATGGACAAAACTTTTATATTAGGATATAACAGCAGTAATTTTTAAATTTGTATAATATTGAAAACAATTTTTTAAAACAAATTGGATTTGTTTAAATAATTAAAAATTGATAAATAAATATTTATAAATATTCCAATAGATTAGCAGTAATTATTTTATTAATAAAAGAATTTCACAAACAAAAATTGTCTAAAGAAATAAATAGTAATCATTTTTTACATAAAAAAAGAATATTCGAAAAAAAAATTATTTAATCAAATTCAGTTTGTTTAAATAATTGAAAATAAATTAACCATAATGTTAATAAAAATTGTACTAGACTAATAATGATAATTTTTATTTAAAAAAATGAATTTGAGAAAACAAAATTATTTAAACAAATGTTATTTGTTTATATAATTCAAAATTAATTAACTAATGTTTATAAATATTCCTGTAGACTAATAGAATTAATTTTTTTTTAACCGAGAATAAGGGCGTTGGACCCAAGTGTTAAGCTCAAAATTCCATTCTCCATTTTACTCAACGAAAATCATAGATAAATATTTTTTCGCTCTGTACAGCTAATTTTTTTCAACTATAAGACTGTATAAAGAGCGAAAAAATATTTAATTTCGATATTTTTTGCATAAAACGCAGATTTAAAAATCTAATTTCAAAAGTGAATATATTCATTTTACTTAAAAAATATTTGAACTAGATATTATATCGCACTGTACGTATAATTCTAGTTAAAAATTGATTAATTTTACATAGCAAAAAAATTCCAAATTTAATATTTGTTTAGTAAAATGAAGAAATCGAATTTTTAGATTAAAACTTGGCTCCAACATATTTTTATGAAGAATTGATATTTTTCATTTTAAGGGTAGTTCTCAGGGCAAATAAAATATAAATAGATAATATTAATATTATAATATTAATCAATGTTTTTAGTTGGATTAAGAAGGATACTTAAGGATAGAATATTTTTCAATGAAATCGGATTAAAACGGACAAATACGATACTATCTCACTGATAGATAAGGATAAAAAAGTTAGGATTCAACCGGATAGGGGCTATTATATTCCACTTCACGTATTGAAAATGATTCAAACGGATAAAGATTTAAAAATCTAATAAAGAACAGAACATGACATTTAAACAGATAAAAAATTTCTATCCGTTTGAATCCGTTTACTTCCAGCTGGGATTGTACACCATATTTTACTATTTCTGTGATGTTGTCACATTCATAACAGTTGTCATCTATAATAATAATCTTCCTATTCTTTTTTCTTTCATTCACTTTGTCTGCACTTTGAAGTTGGCTCCTATGCTTTCGCTCGCTTTTTTCATCGATGTAAGAATGGTATAAGAATTAAACGGGATGGTGCACAAAAGTCCCATTTTTGGCGAAGGGTCCGCTATTTTTCTGGGGGTAAGTAACATCTATCCCCAGGAAAGTGGGGAGAGCATGCGCAGTGTTCTCTCCCCCCTAACATACGCGCTGCCTGAAAGGGTCCATGGCTTATTGGTATTTCTTTGTTTTGAAATTTTAATTGTTTTGACAATTGGGATATGTTTATTACTCTTTACGTCAGTTTGATAGATTAGTTGAGTTATATTTATATACATATAGACGGAAGTTGTAAATAAATATATAAGTTGGTGCAATTTCAACGATATTATTGAAATATGTGATCGGATAAAATACTTTTACTGTTCCAATTTTCCAATAGAATATAAAGTAAGCTTATATTATTAACAATAGAATTAAACAACCGAAAATGCAGATATTTATTTAAAAATTTGTAAAGTCTGGAACGACTCGCGATAAACAAATCGGGTTAAAATATTGTTACTTTTCCTATTTGTAAAAAAAAGAAAAAAACATAAAAAGCAAGGTTAAGTTCAAAACGTAGAATTTTTTTTTTGCCTCTAAATTTTTATATTATATTAATTAATAATAGTAATATAAACATACCTTTAAATTCGTTTAAACAATATTTTTAATTTTATCGTGGTTCGTTTCAGACCCACGAATTTTTTAGTAAATGTCTGTATTTTCGGGAAATGGTGTTTTTATCATTAAAGATAAAATATTTGTTTAATGCTACTATTATTAGTCATTAGTAATATAAAAATTTAATATGGCAATAAACAATTCTAGATGGTAAGTTTAATAATTCTTTCTTTTATATTTTATCGGAAAAGTAAAAATAAAAATATACACCACAAAAAACCGATAAAAAGATATAAAAAAGTCTTGTAAAATTTTGCTCTTATGATATGGCCTCGAATTTTTTCCGATTGATATGGATTCATCCGGATAGGAATTTTCATGTAGATTTTGGTTTGGCACGGATTTATTCTGATAGGAATTCTTATAGAGACTTCTTATTTGCACGAATTCATTCGAATAAAAATCTTTATAAAGTTTATTTGTTTATTTTTCAATTAATAATATTCGATACTCTTCGTAATAAAACTAATTTTTTTAAATATAAATAATATTTGAGTTATTTAATTCAAATCGTGGTTGTAGAAGCAATAAATTGTAGTTGTACTATATTTTTCAATTTCTGTGGTGGGCACATTTTTCATAACAAATATCATTTTAAAATAATCGTTTTTATCTTCAAATGATCTTAAAAAACTTACCTGCGCATAAAAAATTATTGAATTAAGAGACACATGTGTTATAAAAATCATTGCACAATGTAGACCAAGATTTAAACAGAAACAATATAAATATATACCCGTTACATAAACTATCAAGTATTTTTCTTTGCCTTTGTTTGCACAACAATTTAACTGCAGGAAAAATTTAAAAGTTAAGATAATAAAAATAATTGCCATAAACTGCGAAAAAGTGGAATTATAAAAGTCTAAAATTAGTCAAAAATCTCACATCGGTCTCGTCTTCAGTAGAATATATTTGAAGAGAGATTTGAAGAAAGTAGAATTTCGCGTTTACAATGCCGGCAAAAATATATTTCAATCTTTTAATCTTTTGCTTTGTTCTCTTTCAAGGAATTGCAACTTCAGAAGAGAATGTTGGTAAGTAAAATAATAATTTCGATAATAATCTCTTTGAGATTATGTTGCGTTGCGGATCACTAACATGACAAATTCATACGTTAATTTGTTATGTGTGATCACACCTTATTCTTTTGAGGAACAAGGATATTTAAAAGGAATACAACTGAAAATATTTGCGGATATAACAAGTTTGGTTTATTTGTATGATTAATACAGTTCGCGAGTGGAATTGTAGCCAATTCTAGAGGAGATGTTTCTGTTTTTATCTCTAGTGGTAGACTGATTTTTACAAGAAAAAAGGTAAGGCTAAGGACAAGTTAGAAAACCCTTGAAGAGGGGATGTTAAGCATCTTGCATTGTCCTGCATTCCAGGTAGACTCCGTCCGGTCAGATTTTTTATTACTGCAATCGCCCCGATGAAGTGTTAGTTAGATTTGGGGAAAACCCGAGTTGCAAATAACATTTGGTAGAGCTTAGGATACAGTCGTAATTTGGGAAAACCCATAATAATGTACAAAAAAGGGATTCCACAATGCTTAAGATTATCGTAGTAAAAATACAAATTTTAAGAGGACCTTGAAGGCCTCGAAACACGTGCAAATATCTATCCATGAATTGCAGTTCAGTAGTCTAAAATATTGAAATGAATTTGGGATTCAACAGATTATATGTATTAATTTTAAGATATGGTTGCAGGTCGAGAGAAATCATCAGATCTTCAGATCCGCAATAAACGTGTGATTAACGAATCGCCAGGCACAATAAGAAAATCAGCCACGATTGCAATGTTTCCCTTTCTTGTAAATATTCAAAGACATGGAAGCACCGTTTGCTCAGGTAGCATAGTCTCACCCTATATTGTATTAACTATTGTAAACTGTCTGGAAGACAATAGCATAGGATTGTACAATATTATCTCGGGTTCAGATAAAAGATCTGGTAGAGGTGGTCGAAATCACTATGTGATATCGAAATTTAACCATCCACGCTATCGTCCTAATCAATTTGAGCATGCTCTCTCCTTGATCACCGTTCACCCATCCTTGGTTCATGTAGACAGTGAAGTAATAGAGCTGCAAGTAGGACCTACAATACCCGGTGTACGTGGGTCAGTTGCTGGTTGGGGATGTCACAGAATTACACCGTAAGTTATCAATATATACAGGATGTCCAGCGGACCCAGGGAATTTTATTTGACCGGTAAAAACCCGAGAATTTCATTTAGGACCAGGAATTTTTTGTATTTTATTGAAAAATCGACGTCTTTCTATTTTATCTTCTTTTGATTCTACTAGTAAATCAACACGCGATTATTTTTTTTTTTACTTTTTTTTTATAACTTCAAGTCATTCAAAAGTTAATCATTCTCTTAAGGCCATGTATTACTTACCCGATCCCTACCTTACCGACATTTTTTTCTCTGTAACGCTACGTCTACATTTATTGAGATACCACATTAAAAATTTCTATATTTGAAGCTAAAGACTTAAGGTACGTTTTGTCTGGTCCTAAATATTGACAATTAAAAAAAAAATTTTTCAAACAAATTTTTTTTATTTTTACAAAAATGTAAGGCATGGTAAGTAATGCATGCCCTTAATCTGAACGAGAGGAATAATTTCACTGATTCCAATTTAGAGAGTAGGTTTCGAATAACAATGTATGCGAGATTTTAAAGAAATTTCGTTAGATTATCTTTTTAAAGCGCAGTTTTAAAAGGATTTTTTAGCATATTTAAAAGATTTCGCAGATTTTAAGGAATTTTTTGATATTTCGCGGAATTTTAAAAGAATTCCTAAAATTTAGGAATTTTATATTTAAAATTAGGGAATTTTAAGGGATTTTAAATGTTATTCTGGAATTTCGAAGAATTTTAAGTGAACTCAAAAGATTTTTCATGATTTTTAAGAGATTTTGTAGAAGAGATTTTATGGAATTTAATGATATTTTTAATACTTTTAATGTATTTTAAATGATAAAAAGGTATTTTAATTGTTATCATAGAATTTTAAAGAATTTAAAGATTTTTCTTGAAATTCTTTAAAATTCTGTTATAACATTTAAAAACTCATCATATCCTTTAAAATCCATTAAAAATATTAGAAAAATTTAGTCAGAGCAAAACAAGTTTTTTAAGATAGGATTTCTACTTTATCATGTTAAAAAACATTTTTTTTTCTTCAAAAATCACAAAAAGTCAAGAGACAACTATAAATTAGTCAGAAGAACAAAAATTTGACCGGGAAAGACTTGGGAAATACATTAAAATATCGTGTGTTGTACGGGAGGGAATTTTTCCTAAAATCGTACCTCTCTGTAAAAAAAAATATCGTGTGACTCACGGGGAGGTAGAATGTACCTAAAATTGTATACAAATTTTAGAAATGGAAGGCAATATCCAGACAGGCTGCAAGTTATGACTGTAACTGTCATCAGTCATCAGCAATGTCAAAACATCTATCGTTATCCGATTAGAAGCAGCGAGATTTGCACTCTAGATGAATCTGGACACCAACGCTGCAGTGATGGTGATAAGGGAGCCCCCTTGCTCATCTTCCGTAAACTAGCTGGGCTTTTTATTTGGTCTGCAGATGAAGTTGGTAGACCTGATGTTTTTGTAAGCTTGGAAGATCCTGACACTCATCTCTGGGTCTCCTCAAATATTCAAAACGTTGAATCACATTTACACAAGAATCGTCTTCAAAACAACCCAGGCAATCCACATCACCTGCCTTATCCACATCTTCCAATCAATTTACCTGCCAATCATCGCCAATGAAATGTTTAACCATTTCATTCAACCGTTAGCAATTTTTTGTATAACTATCAAAGTATGAAAATAAAATTAATTATGCATTTTTGAAGAGTAGATAATAGAGGCGACCAATTAAAACGAGCCAAAGTTTTTTCTCTTAAGTATTAAAATTTCTTCTATGTGAACTAAAAAAAGTAACAAAAAAAATTTATCAACAACTTTTTTAGCAAGTTGAACTGATTATAAAAAAACGAAAAAAAAAACTTTTTTTCAAACTTGCGATAATGTTTTTGATTTCACAATTTCTTCGTAATTTTCTCAGTTCACATAGAATAAAAATATATGCAAATTAACATTTCTTTGGGTTTTTTGTCTCAGACGAGAATTACGAACTCAAAAACTAAAACTCGAAATTTTTATTTATTTACTTAGGAGCAATTTTAGATAATTTAGAGGAGTTTGCAAAAGATTTGAAATAATTTTAAGGAATTTCAAGGGAATTTGAAGAGATTTCAAGATATTTTAAGAGTTTTGAAGACATTTCAAGATATTTTAATGAATTTCATGGAATTTTTATATATTTTAAATAATTTTAAGGCATTTACAGAAATTTCTTAAAGTTACTTAAAATCTGATAAAATCCATTGGACTGAAGTATCTGACGTCAAGTCTGACGAAAAAATTTTTTCTTTTATTATTATTCTAAAAGATCAAAATACTTAACAAAACGTTAAAAACAATGTTTTATACCATTTTAATGTTTTTAATGCAAAAATAACATGTCAAAATTGACAAACATATGCGCAACGCACCATTTAAGATATTGACGGTCGATTTTCGGGTCGAAATTATCAAACGTGACCAATGGCACCCAGTATATTCGAAAGATATTGTAAAAAGGTGTTGAACATAATTTTTTGAAATTTTTGACATTGGGGGAAGACTGTCAAAAATGACAAAAACTGCGCGCAACGCACCATTTAAGATCTTGACGATCGATTTTCGGGTCGAAATTATCAAACGTGACCAATGGCACCCAGTATATTCGAAAGATATTGTAAAAAGGTGTTGAACATAATTTTTTGAAATTTTTGACATTGGGGGAAGACTGTCAAAAATGACAAAAACTGCGCGCAACGCACCATTTAAGATCTTGACGGTCGATTTTCGGGTCGAAATTGTCAAACGTGACCAATGGCACCCAGTATATTCG
>UCOH01011176.1:0-125439 GCA_900474275.1 Synergus japonicus
CCCCTCACCCAACCAACTCGACGCCCGCACGATGGTGGGAGCAGTTTTTCCAAGCGGTGGGGAAAAATCTCCCTGCCGCCACCGACGCTGCTGCTCCCGCTGCCACTACCGTTTACTTCCGATACTGTTTTCGCTGTTGCACTCGGATCAACGGCCAACGATCAGGATCTGTATTTTACATTTTCTCCACTCTGAAAAATAAGGGCAATTTTTAATTTTTTTTGAAAATGAATTAAACAGAAAAGTACCTCGTAGAATATTAATTTTTTATAGGTATTATTGAAAGTATTTTAGAAAGTTTTCACAGTTGGAAACTAATAATTAATAGCGACTAATTTTGATGTAAATTTCACGTAAACGAAGTGAAATTAATGAGCTTGGAAATATATTAACAAAATATGAAAATTAGGTATAATTTCATCACTAGAATAACATTTTACGCTCTTGGGTGACGTTATTGAACTTAATTGATGTTTGTTGATATTATGTTAATTTTACAAAATACGATTGTCCAATAATGACGACTATTGTAAATTACTGCTGTTTATTAATTATTTCTCTTCACATTTAAAGCTTCTAATTTCCTTTTCAACATATTTTTCTATTCGTAGAACTTTTAAGATTATCAACGATTAAGGGACGAAAAAATATCAGATCTAAATTCTACACATGATTTGCATCTATCAGTCACTTTCATTTAAAATTGCCCATGCCCTTTCACATAATCTTACTTATACAAGACCATAAAATCTTCTTTTTTTCAAACTCTCGGCGTTTCTTTATTTTATTCTTCGACCGTTTCGCGAGCAACTGCAAAACGAAACTGGTAAGAAGGGAAAACAAAGACGACGGAAAGACCCCTGGTGTAGATGCGTTTAACGCGAAGGAATAGGGGTCGTGAGCTGGGGGGGGGTAGCCGGGGGTGAAAAGTGGAGAGAGAAAGCAACGAGAAAACGTTGAATGTAACTGAGGGTAGTTATCGTGGACACGAAAGCCTGTTTGCGGGTTATCGTCATTCGACTCAGGCTGCAAAACGTCACTTTGCACTTCTCTCACACACGAACACAAAGTTATAGCAAGTCGTAAAGATCACTTGCCTTAAAAAAAAAAGAATGGGAAAAATCTCACTTGCGCTCCGAGTTTTTCAATATTTGATCCATTCCACTGTCTTTACAACTCTAAACTCACATAAAAACAAAGTTATTACTGCAAGATTCATAGTTCCACTGGCATTCAGAGAAAAAAAAAATCCTTGCCAAAAGTAAACCTTTGCTTATATCTAATGTTTTATTTAATGCTTTATTTAATGATATATTTAACATTCTGCAATAGAATAAATAAAATGTAACGGTGTCGAGTTACTCTTTCGAGAGTTGGCACGAGACTATCGATCATGAGAAATATGTACTGACTAGGAAGATAGAACCCCAAAAGTGAAAGCCCCCTATAATCCTACGCCCCTATATTTGTAACAATGGAACCCCCTGCAACCCTAAACGTGCCCTTTGCATCCAATGCACACTATCTGATTCTTTGTCTTTTTATGTTTCTCTCACTTACACACCCCTTACTCAGAGCTCATACTCTTGCATTTTTGTTATATCTCATCTTATCTGACACGGATGATTCTATAAACAGGGATGCTCGATAGGTGAAAGGGAGCCACCCCTAAAACAGCCCTTTCACATTTTACACGTGTAAAACATAAAATGTGACAAGAACACTCCCACGTCATTTGACGCTCCCTTTTTCGGAAAATCATTTTCACAAAGCTGTAAAGAGTGTTCGATTATCCCCGGATCCAATTATCAAAACCGAATGATCTTTTGCCACTTTTTGGGTAATTGAATCAATCTCGTAACAGGTTTTTTATTCATTCCTATAGCACGTAAATGTAAAAAAATTTAATTTACGATAAAACATAAAATTTCATGAAATGTTTTTTCAGTCTAGCTATGATGAAAAGGGAGATGAAAATTATCAGAAAGTGGCATTCCAGACGGTTTAATTAGGTTCGATTATTCGAGTACCTACTTGCATAACAAAATTTGATTTATAACAGACATAAAAATTAATTATAATTAACCAAACGATTCATTTTTAAATAAGCATCCTTCATTTAAAAATTGCCCCTTTTTAGCATTATTTTTTCAAGGGAACCCACGTTTTATGGAATGAGCAACGCGAATCGATTATTGACGTACTTTTACGTTCGAATTAATTGGTCCAATTATCCAAACTGGACAATTACATGCTGGCAACCAATTAGACTGTTGGTTTAGTTCGTCGGCCATATCGAGTGCAGCGACTCTCTATATCATCCTAAATATCTAAATGCAATTATGATATTGATATATAATCAACCCCCAGACAATTTGATGTGAAAAATAAATAAATAATTCTTTTAATAAATTCTTTTTCAACTTAATTAGTAAAGCGTCACTCACCATTAACACTTTTTTCACTAACACTATAACATCATTCAGTATTCCGAGTCTATATCCGTATAAGAAATCACTGATTCGAACTTTTAAATTTTCGTATAAATAAATCTCGCGTGATTCTTTGGCAGAAAGACGAAAATAAAAATAAAATTGAGGGTATTAATCGCACAAGGTTAGCACATGTTACCAGGGCTAGTCTCGAAAAAGGCCGCTGGTCTTAGCGGCGTCTTGGGGGTTTTGGGGGTGTCGCGGGTGATGACACGGGGGTAGAGGAATGAAAATGTGACGGAGGCGGTACCGGGGGCGGGTCGGACTTTTTCAGAGAAGTGCGCATGCGGAAACTTTTATACCCCACCAGCAGCAGCCTTAACGTTCTTAAAGGCTTCTTAGGGTAAGTTTTGTCCTCGTCCTCGAGGGTGTCGAAGAAAGGGGGTGAGAGCCATAAGCGCGTCGCGTCGGGTGGTTGCCGTGGGTGTGGAAGGGTTGCAGCATGCGGTACGCGTTACACTACAACGGTTTTGGTCGCTTGACTTGATACCAGACCAGATTGAACTCTTTTTTTTTTAATTTTACTCTGAGAAAAAGATAATGTTAAATCAAGGAAATATTGGTTTGACATAAAAGGCATATTTATTATTCAAATATAGCTTACATTGAAGAGTCATTTTTAATCATTATATTCAGATGAAAATTTTTAAAAGCCACACGAGTAACTCTGTAACATGTTTTAAAAATATGGTAAAATGAACCTTTGGCTTGTAAAACTAAAGCTTGCTCAACGTATAAACGAACGGTATAAAGTATCACAAACTACCCTCGTTCCATTTTAAATTCGGAATTTATTAAAAGCTGAATATGAATAGAAATATGAGTATGAATAAGTGTAAATCTGGATTTTTATATAACTGTTAAATCAATCACATTATGAGACAGTTAATTGTAAGTGTAATTTAGTTAATTTGAAATTTCTGTATTATTTCGGGATACATGAAAACCCAATTACAGCAAGTCTGATTTTCTTCTGAATACAGTGAATTTTCAAATTCATGGTATCTGGAATGGACCGCAAGTAACAAAGTAAATAATTATTTTTTATTTAACTGGTACTAAAGACGTGTCAACACGATGCTTTTATTTCTCCCCTACAGCCAGGCTAATACGTTCTGGCAAGACTTCACGCAAGTTCGCGCCGATCCGACATAACGAGATTGTCAAGAGAAACCAAAGGAGTAGCGTAAGGAGTTTTGGTCTCAGGCCCAAATCAGATTAGAAGCGAGACAAGTATGTAGTCTTCGGGGCTTCAATGCGTCCTAACATTGGCGAATCAGCCTTTATCGAACAATGAATTTTACACATGAGAAAACTTGAATAAAAACCACATGATCAAAGCTGATTTCCAATTTTATGCCCATAATTGTTCAATTATCTTTCAATTTAAGGGGCACCCACAAACCTAAATACGGCCCTAATTTCGCTAAAACAGCAATAATCAGCACAGAGCAGATAAATTACAAAAAAAATTAGATTCATCTTACTGACAAAAGAAGAGAATACCAAATAAAGTAATTGATTTTTCTCAAGCGAAATAACACCCCATTCGCTCTTTAGATCATAATTCCAAGATACTAAAAAACTATCTGAATTTTACGATCAACGTTATCAATAAAGAAACTTCTTTTCCACTCAAATATCTGAAGCAGACAAGGAAGCAGAAAAACAGGAGTAAAATAAGAAAACATCTCGAACGTAAATACAAACCGAGGGTGAGAACGAAGCAAGGTTGGTGAGTAAAGGGGGTGAAGAGTTCGTCGCAGAGAAAATAAGAAAGCAAATTACCTAGCAGTCACCTACCCCTCGGGGGTAAGGTGTCGATATGACATGTAGGGAGAAGAACCCACGGAGGCAACCCCTGGGGTTTATTACAAGGGTGGAATCAAATACACCGGGTGTCAAAAAATGAAACGCCTCCCCACTGCGTTTCTCGACCCTTCTTACGAGGAAAATTCGAAGGGACGAGGTCACGGTGAGTTACTATAAGGGTGGGGGTGTCGTATTGGTAGATTCACGCTCTCGCGAATAAAAGTCCTTGCATCACTCTCCTTCCACAATATTATCGGGATTTAATGAAAGCCGAGCAAAGCCTTGTCGAACGACCGCGAACTTCTTCGATATCAAAACTTTGGAAGGGGATGGAGACATTTCTTCTATATTTTCTGATTGTAGTACCAGTCAATTAATATAATATTCTTTAAGAATTGTATAATCTAAAAAATTATCTGCCACTTAATCTTTATTATCGAATTCATTAAAGTGACTGTTCCAAGAAAGAGACATCAAAATCAACTAGAATAACTACCCAGCAAGCTACTTTAAAACCAGTCTTAGAATAGTTTTGCGAAAATTACTGTTACTAAATCCTCGGCTTTCCTCCCAGTGAAGAGGGCTTTAAAGGGGGGGCACTTCCCCCCGCGTCGTCACCCCATTTGCCGGCTTTGCCTCTCTCGTTTGTTTCGTAATCTTTAAGATCGGAAGGGTTGGGGCTCAGTGAGAATCTGAAGAAGCTGAAAATATATTGTCCTCCAAATTTGCCGGCATCAGAAAAATTATTACTCATTTAACCAAACCCACAAGTAGAATTGTCTCTATTTGATAATAATTTTGATTGGTCATCTTTTCCCTGGAATATTTTAATTTTAACATCAGAATCAAAGTCCAAAGTTCAAGATTGAACTTGAATCGTTGGACGATTGATTTACAGGCATTTTCGCAACGAAACGCCTTAGTACACCGACATTCGGGGGAGAATAAACGAGTAGTGATTAAATATTATGACCGTCGTAGCGTTTCACTACGAGTTGCCTTCCAAAGATGTTACTTAGCATAATTAAAGGACCTGGAATTCTGCGGGTAGGACAAGACCTATGGTTCTGGTTAGGTTTTCGATAATTAAATCGAAATGCATATCCAACTTTCTCCTTAAGCACAAATTATAATTTACGTGCGTTCAACTAATAATTTATTTATTCAACTGATAACTCATTTTACATTCGAGAGCTTGAGAATTCAATTGTCATTTTCTGAGAGTTACAAATATGATATCGGATAGTTGGAAGCGAATTGTAAAGTTTTAATGAAATCTGTTTATTTGAAGTGTAAGATTGAACATCCCTAAACTTGTCAAACAGACAGGTTCGAATCAATGAGCCCTGATCGAAATCGACTCGTTATCCCGAACCTGGCGGTCGTCATCGTCGTTGACCAAGAACGACCCGAGAGAGTCAAGCTGGAGGCGATTCTGGGGTCATTTCCATTCTGCCCTTGCAAAGTGGTATCATTTCCCCAGAGACTAGAGGGTCCTCGATACTCAGGATCGTGACACAGCTGGTCCTGGTTTCGATACCCTGGCCTTTCTCACCCCTGACCACTGCTTCAATTTCTTCATTCGAGAGGAATCAATTTTTTCTATTTCTATTCCTATTTCTATTTCCTATTCTATTCTATAAATCTTAACTTCCGGATCTAAATTATAAATCCTGAATTCTGTTTAACACACAGAAAAAACAAGGACTGAAAGTGTTTACAGCTGAAATCAGTTTTTAGGCTGAATTTCAGTCTTAAGTCAGTTAATCAGTTAACTCAGTTAATTAGTTAAGTCAGTTAAGTCAGAAATCTAAAAATAAGACTTCTTAGTCTTAAAACAAGACTAAAAACTGACTAAAGATTGAAATTCAACCTAAAAACTGATTTCAGCTGTAAACACTTTCAGTCCTTGTTTTTTCTGTGCACTTTCTGAAACAAGAACAAGTACCTACAAGTTTAATAATTTTTTATGAAA
This sequence comes from Synergus japonicus, assembly GCA_900474275.1. Classification (NCBI taxonomy): domain Eukaryota; kingdom Metazoa; phylum Arthropoda; class Insecta; order Hymenoptera; family Cynipidae; genus Synergus; species Synergus japonicus. The sequence continues at coordinate 6,280 of UCOH01011176.1, forward strand.
CATGAAGAGTCCGGAAAAATGTTTGCTAATGATTTGAATTGTGAAATCTGAAAAGACACAAGAGTCTTTTTTTATGTGTTTTTCCCTGTTGCGTTTTTTCCAGTTTACTCCATATAGTTCCAGAATCAACTATCATATTCTCTAGTGTGTCCTTAAAGATAAAATGCCCATCTCCATACCTAATGTAATCGCTGCCGGGTTCATCAGCCGTATCCTTCAGCGTGGAACTAACTACTAATGCTGCAATTTTTTCCGAGATTTTACGTCCACGAGTTATGGGCCACCCATTTGCATGGAAATGGGGTCGCGGGGTCGAGATCCCTCGGACGGGGCTACTTCGCTCGGTAAATTCCCTTCACTTCCTATTGAACCCATTCTTTATTCAGCAAAAAGTAGGAAATAGACTGGCTTTTATTTTTCGACGGATTTTATTCACTTCATTTTAGGTGGTATCACCCTTATGCTTCTCCCTTTAATTAAGATCTGTCAGTTCTATTCCGTAATTTTTAAACTCGAAATTCGACGCAAAACATATATTATTTGATTAAAATGTGCAGAAATGTATACATGGCCCTGACAAGGGTCTGGCCAGTTTTCCATACTCGTGATGTGGCCCTAAACGGGTAAACTGGCAAGGCCCACACAAGGCTTGTAACGCTTCGGCAGACTATTACCCTACTTAGGGAAAACTGGCCAGGGCCTCGTAAGTTTACCCAAGCAATGCCCTAGTTAAACAAAAATTATTTTTATATTTTAATTAAATCTTTATTAATAGTAGGTAATAATAATAATAATAATAATAGTATAATAATATAATATAATCGTTTTTTGTTTGCACGTTCTTGTACATATTGTTCATATATACATACATTAAGGGAATAAATTAAATTGTCTATAAGTTTATTCATTTCTTATAGAATATTTTATTTATTTATCAGCATTTTTATAGAACTTAGTAATTTTCTGAAAACAAGAATTATTAAAAATAATTTTTTTAATATAATCAGAAAATGTAGTTTAATATTAATTTTCGTAAAAAACTGTTTAAAGTTCAAAAAAATATATTCGTGAATGTCAAAAATTAGTTAACTTTCTAATGTATAAATATAGACTTCTTTTAAATTATAAAAAATTAAGTGTGAAAAATTTGGGAAATTCCTTATCTTTACCCGATGTATGGTTTTGACAAGGAAAACTCTTCAATACCTCATTTAATTAACATCTATAAGTCGGTTTTATTTCATTCTTTTAAGGTCGGAATGCAAATGTAAGATTGTTATTATTAAGGTATATTAAGGTATTACTATTATATCGTTGCCCCATTAATGCCTAATTATATTAAACTATTTTCTCTTAAAATGGAAATCCCTATTTTAAATGGGGCAATTTCTGCATATATATATATATATATTTGATTAAAAATGGATACAAATATTATATAAAGAGATCTTTCAATTATACATATGTTCGTTGCACGGCATCCTACACACTTAGGGTGAAGGAGTGCCTTCAACCTTCACAGGGTTGATCAAGCGAATGTTCTTGACATGCTTGCAGCAGCTTGCAATTAATTTATTTTTCCAACACAGAAGCGTTAATTGTGAAACTTAGATAGGCGGTCGTTCAGGAACCCCACAGTTAGAGTTAGTTAATGGTATAAGGATGAAGAGAAGAAAGGAGTGAGGAGAGAAGAGCTAGAGATAAAAAGAGAAAGAGAGAAAGCGAGAGAAACTAGGGGTGACTTTAAAGTTAGCAAGTGAGTAAAGGATAAACGAACAAGGTGGGATTAACATTAGAACAGGAGAAAGAAGAACTTGGTAAGGGAATTGAGGTAGGAAGCCAAGGAGTTTCAGGGTTGCGATTGAATTACAGGAATAATTAGAATGGTGATTACGAGAGGAGCACGCCTCGTTGACCAATTCTTTTTCACCCTTTAAGAGTCGCTAAGCCAACGACTTGCGAAAGATCATATTTACGAACTAAATGAATACAGTTCATTTATAATTAACAGTTTATATACATATAGAAATTGGAAGTTTTGATTTTTATTTTATTGAATCTAATAAATCCTGTAACTCTTGGCCTTTAGAGTAGAATCTGTATAACGACCAACACGAGTTGTTCTACTGATAAGTTGCTGCGAAAACTATTATGATACCCCGTGGGTATCTTTATGCGCAAAAACTGATGGCTCAACGGGATTGGTCGTTGAGGCCAGTCCCCGTGGTACACTTGACCGGAAATATCGTAGCGCCCATAAAAAAGACTTATACCTTATCGCGATTGTTCGATCTGCCTGCATATGTTTCAACTCTATGTAGACTTTTTCATAGAAAAAGAGTATTTCATAAAAAAATGTATTTCATCCATTTGGAATAAAGTCTCTGTAAAAAAAAGTCGAACTTGATAAATTTATAAATATTTTGAATTACTTTATTGGTTTATTATTTGTCTTAGTTAAGATTGTCTATCACTGTATCAAATTCGATCTTGAATTAGAAAGATATGAATAATTGATCTGCTCTTCAATCTATTTGGACTATATTCTTAATCAATCGAAGAATTTGAAATCTATATCTAAATCGCAGTGATTGTAGATTTTTTAATAAGTCTTACTCATGCAGAATTATATTAGAAAGTAGGGCGAAGATAATACAAAAATAATTTTGAACTATATTTATCTAATTTAGACATCAATTCCTGACTGTTTATAAGTATTTAAGAAATTAATACGAAATTAAGACATTTTTAAATAGATAAATTTAGCTTTTTCAGCAGAATTAGCTACAAAGCTACAGAATCAATAATTAATGTGTTGATAACAATTCTTTATCGTTTAAAGAAATTTAATTAAGGAACTAGTTATTTAAGCATTTTTCAATAGAGAAGTTTAGTTTTTTCGAAAAATCTACTAAAAACATTTGGAGGTAAAGTCTCTCTAAGAAAAGCTCGACGTTCATAATCTTATAAATTATTATATTAAGTTATTTTGTATTAATTTATTCGCATCTAATTGTCTCTTGTCTTAACCAATTAAATAGTATCGTTTGGTTAATTAAGCGATTGTATAATAAAATTCAATCACTTTGAAAGGTATCAGATATTCATTTTTGACATGAATTAAAAAGAATAATTTATCTGTTCTTCAATCTAATTTGATTAGATTCTTAATCAATCAAAGAATTTCTCTATATCAAAATCACAGTAATTGTAAATTGTACAGCAAGTCATTTCCTCACAATAGTGATAAGATTTTCTTTCACACCTGGAATTTATCTGCCTCTGCTATCTTTTTGTCAGTTTTTTAGAATACTTAACACTATTGAATTTAAAAAAATTATTTGTCTGAATTATATTAGAAAGTAAGAAGAAAATAGAAGCCAAAGTAACTTGTAAAGAAGATTTATTTATACAGTATTAGGATAACCAAGTCGTGAGGCTTCTTTGAACATGGCCAATAAAGAATCTAGAACTTCTTCTCCATTGGGGATAATTTGATCAGCTGGAAGCAAAAATCCGTATTTTCCAGTATCACGGAATTCGTATGTGAAGGCAATTGGCAGTTTCAAAGCGTTCTTAGCCCAGTCGATGGAAGCTCCACTAGCAACATCTGCACAGAGAATAAAATAATTATCAACTTATTAATTAACTTATTAATAATTATTAAATTATGCACCTGCATAATAATGAAACTTACAGATTGTTTCAGCAATATTTCCAGTTACATATCTGGTGCCATATCTCTGCTTGAGTGCAGCTATTGCCTTTTGTCCCATGGAAAGCTGAAAGTGAATAAATAAATAAATACACATTGTAGTCTGTTTTCCATAAAAAATATTTCTATAGTAAATTCCTAGTTGGATATTTTCCTCTACAAAACATTAACAATTTTATTGATATTATACAATACCTCTTCATTATAATTATCCAGATGATCAGCTGTGTGACCGTAGGGGAACATCAAGAGTTGCGAATAACTGTGGAAGGAGAGGTATGCAAAAATTTTGTTTTCAAGAGATTTTATGTATGTAGACATTGACTTGATTTCCGGTTCACTGAAGGGAGCTTTTCCAGCGTATGTTTCAGAGCAAGGGTTGCTGCTGGCACCACCGGCTAAAATTAAGAAAATTCATATATATTCCTATACGGATACACTTTCTATAATGACACAATAAACAATTTTCAATAAGATAAATAAAAAAAGATCTTACACATCCATTTGAAGTCCCAGTTCCTGTTGGCATCAGCTCCAACACAAATACTATTTTTGTTAGACCTAGTCTTCCTCCACATACGGTTCTAAACAATATTCAAATTAAGTCTCATTAAGTCTCAACAATTGTTCTTTACTACTACGGAATATGATTAAAGACACAAACCTTGGTATGTGTGTAAACGTATCCATCAGGATTAAAGCTTGGGAAGATGTACCAGTCGTGTTTCTCAGCAAGAGCCCTGACATCTTTGTTCGTACTGGTCAATAATTCATTGATAAGGTAAAGAGTAGTTGCTGGAGTGATCCACTCGCGGGCATGAATTCCGGCTTCGATGAAGATCCCTGGATTGCCTTCTTTGTAAGAGATTTTGATTCCTTTAATTACGCGACCTTCGCTGGTTTTTCCGGCATTAAGAACCTCAACCTCGTCATTATTTTCAGCCAAATCCTCGAGGTATGCGTAGATCTCCTCCAGAGTGTGGTACTCATCGAAGGAAATCGAACCAGCTTTGGCATTGGATCTGCGGAGTGGATTTTCCGTATCTATGAGACGCTGGACGTTGTTGATGTAAACCTCGTATTTCAAACCATGCAAGGTCATCAACTCTTTGAATTCTGGAAGAGTACTGGGAGCAATCATCAAATCTGCTGTCTTGTTGACAAAGCTTGGTCCATTCCAGAAGGAAAACTACAATACATGATGAGAGAAATTAGAAATAATCAGAGAAATCACTTTGAACTTGTTTTTTAATTAATGTTTGCATTCTTACGCTATTGGCAGAATCTTCCATCTGACGCAAAAGTTGAAGATGTTCTTGGGTTTCGGGGTAAAGCCGGTAGACCTTGTAGTTCTCGAAGGTGGCTTTTTCACTCAAGCCCAGAGCCACGAAGGCGAACAAAACACAGAGAGATCGCAGCATTTTCAATCTGTATTTTTGATTTTGAGATTAATTAATTTCAAAGAAGACATATTTCGGAGAAATACCTTACACCTTTCAGCGAATAAATATGAGTACTCACCCTGGTATTGCACAGAAGAGAAACGAATTGCGTGTAAGCTTTCCAACCAGCCAACTCTTCTATTTATCTAACACTGCCCCCTCCACTCTTTCCGGTGACAATATTGATGGAGATGATCTCTAGAAATATCAGAAAATAAATAGAGTCTTCAAAAATCAATTGGACAATTACAGAAATGTCGCACTTGACCACGTAAGTATTGCGCGTCTCATCGATAACTCGTCTGATAATAAATCCATTGATAATATTACGAATAGATATACGAGAGATAATTTAACGAATCTACATTTTTTGGTTTCTAAGAAATTAGACACTTGACTGATATCATGAAAAAAGTGACCTCATTTACACATGTGTATACATGTGTAAATGAAATTTTAAAATAAGAATTTACATAGATATAGAGTTTATATTGTGGTCATGGACCTCTTGTGGCACGATAACCGCGCAGAAGGTCATTTTAAATCTAAACCGGCAAAATTTAAAGATAAATTGTATAAACCTACAATTTACATTCAAGGTGGAAACAATACGGGTACAAGGTCTATCTTTCGCTCCGCATATCATATTTAGTGCAGGTGTCAAGTGCATTTCTCGAATTTATTTATACATTTACGACTGAAGAAACATATCTCCTCATTTATCAAGAAAAGTAGATTAGGATTCATTTTAATGCTTAAAAAGTGATCAGAGGTATAATTAAGGAGTGTGATAAGTTTCGACATGCATTATTATCAGAGAAAACCGATTGGTATAAAAATTACGAGATATCATCAGCGAAACGTCTAAAAATGTAAAAGTCTGACTATAAAAGAAATAATCCTCTTTAATATGAAGATATAGGAAGAAAGGAGATTTCTAGCATTTGGAAGGATGGAAAAGAAGCTTGAAGATTGTGGTGTCTTTGTGACAGTGCCTCGATGCTTTGGAGCCTTGTGGGACGAGCTTTTGTTCCGGTTGGCAGGGCTGTCGTCGCAACAAGGGGCTGTTTGTCATACGTCGATAGGCGTCAGGATTGACATACTCGCTGGGTGTGAAACGGAAGCGTCACCAGGAATAACGAGGAAAGGGGACTGGAGAGGTAGAGGAGATAAATATTTGAGGAATTTGTCGTCTTCCAGAGGACTAGACGACCTATGGCGTGTTTGACGGAATGATAAAGGGATTTCAGTCAATTTACATACGTCTAAGGTTGTTCTTTTCTTCTTTACATGATAAAAAGATAAAATCGAATTCACCCAATATTTTACATTATTTTCAATTTTACAATATTTTCAATTCCAACTTTTCGAGTGTTTGGTGTAAAGTAGTTTATTAAAAAGTTCACTTGGTTAAGAGGGTTCTAGCAACAATTTTGAACCCAGTGGAAAATCACTGTCAGAGTATATTTTCTGAGAAGCACAGAGTAAAAGAGAGAGGGCCTAAAGCACACATGTTCTCGTAAATGTGTGTGTAGAAAGGGTACATATGTGGATAGAACGTTCATGAAAAACCGAGCTAACCTGGGTAAAACGAGCCTGGAAAGTTCATTAATGGATTAAGAGTGCTGGATCGATACGATTAGCACGACCCGACCAATTTTCACTCCTCGATACATTTGTCCACAGAGATAGAGAAAATTGCATATAGAAAAAAATAGTAAAAAAATGCAGAATCAAGAATAGAATCTGCTATAAAATGATAGTAAAATTCTATACTGTACAATAGAGTTTTTCAAATATTCTGTTTGTTTAACTGTTGAGTTTGAACAGAATATTTTTATATTTTGTATATAAAGATTTCCGGTGAAATTTGTGTTTTATGAAGAGACGGAGTATGAAATGTAGTCTATAAAGAGTGAAAAATTATTCTCAATTGCACCGCATCGATCGTAGAATTGATATGAACAGCATGTTTCTGAACCCTTGGTCCTCGTATGGGGGTTGAATTTTAAAACTGGCCCCAGGAGAGTATGTCTCGCAAAATCAGGCTCTACGCGGTCCTGTTCTTGCGTAAGATGGTACAAACCCCTTGAGAATATATTACAACCAGTTTTACACTGGGAAAATAGGCAATTGATGTTTTATTTTCATCTATCTTATTCCTTATCATTTATTCATTCAAAATTGTCGAAATTGATTTTTCTGAAAAAATGCACGACAAATAAGTAATAATATCAAATTGAATCTGGTTGAGAACTAATTCTTTCATATCTTATCAGCTTGATTACAATTGACATAAGTATTATCACAATTTCCAATGATCTTCGTGACAGAATCTTTTGATTAAAGATTCTAAATAAATGATCATTTCAACAGTTTCATTTGTTGTGCGTTCATTTTGTTTTATTATTAAAAAAGTGAGAGTATAAAAGGACAAAACACAAAGTAAAGATAGGAAGTTGTACAAAATGATAGCGATTAAACAAATGTTCAATTTAAAGATTGAAAGACATAAAATTGTGCAATTCGTTATCGCTATCTGTGGTAAGTACTTTAAACTTTAAATAATAATTCTAGTTGTTTATAGTTTATTTTTTATTGATAGTGGCCTTTACAACAATTGGGTATGGAATGAATCTAACTTGGACCTCACCAGCTCTTCCTTATCTAAAAAAAAATAATTCAGAATTCGTGATATCGGAATTTCAAGGATCATGGATAGCATCAACTTCTGATATCGGATCAGCAACCGGAAATCTACTAAATTCAATATTCTCTTCATTCATGGGTCGTAGATATTGTTTAGCTATAGCAACCATATTTCAAGTAATTTCATGGACTTTGATTGTTATGGCAAATAACGTTCAAACTTTATACATTTCGCGATTTATCAATGGATTTGCATGTACTTTTGCTTTGAATTTTGCAATGATGTATGTGGGAGAAATTGCAGATAAAAGTATAAGGGGAGTTCTACTTTTAACATTAAGGATAGGTTTACAGTCAGGTTCCTTACTTGTCCTTGTAACTTCAGCATATCTCTCCTACAATCTGATGAATTTAATAGCCCTCTTTGTACCAATTATTTTTTTACTTACATTCGCCTTTCTACCAGAAAGTCCTTACTACCTACTACTAAATGATCGGAAAGAAGAAGCCAAAAAGTCTATAATAAAACTACGAGGATCAAGTAATGCAGACATGATTAATGCAGAATTAAGTAGAATTGAAAAGACTGCCAAAGAAGCACAAGAAAGAAATAAGCGTTGGGCATTATGGGATTTATTCTCCATTAAAGGAAACAGAAAGAGCTTTATTATTATGACACTGATAGAATCTACTAAAATTTTATCAGGCAGACTTGCAATTAATGCTTACAGTGAAGAAATTTTCGGTTATAGCGGTTTTTCCTTTGCACCAAAAGATTCTGCAATATTGTATACAGTAATCACAATAACAGTACTTTTTGTGGCTACTCAAATTATCGATCGTAAGAGTCGAAGAATAACAGTTCTCCTCTCTGGAATATTTTCCGCAGTTGGATTAGGAATTGTGGGAACATTTTTCTTTATTAAATTTTATCTCCTTGCTGATACAGAGTCCATAAACTGGTTACCATTATTTGCTTTAATCTTCTATAATATCGCCTCGACTTTTGGTGTCGGAACTTTACCATACATTCTGACTGGCGAAATGTATGCTCTTCACGTTAAAGTTACTGCAGTAACCTGTGTGGCCATTACTGGCGACCTCACGAGCTTTCTTGTCCAACAATCATTTTCATGGCTGAATAACTCTTTTGGAATTTATACAACTTTCTGGATTTATGCACTGTGCTCTTTCACGGGGGCGATCATTTTTTTTATAATTGCGCCTGAAACTAAGGGTAAAACTTTGGAGGAAATTCAGGACATTTTACACTCGAAGTGAGGAAAGTAAATTAGAAAGAAGGTCAATTAGAAGGAAAGTAATGTAATTCAGTAAAAGTAGAATTATGCACATTGTTGACTGAAGGATTTTATGTAAAACATATTAATGTTTTACATTAATTATGAATAAATGTTTTTTATGTTTATTACTGAATGTATTATTTTTCCCAATGTTCTAAATGCTAGTTTTAAGGTTTAACGACTTGCACGTAAATGAGTCAGACGTAGATTAAAGGCGAACACCGCGAGTACGTCAGTCCCGAGCGTCCTTTTACCCAAGATGCCTTTCTCGGTAATAGTATGCTAAAACACAGGGTGAATTGGAAGGGGTAGTGAGAACTTGGAAGATGTGAAGGTGGAAGGTGGAAGGTGGAAGGAAGGAAGCTAGGTGGTAAGACGCACGGCAGGGTGTCGGTTGGTTGGAGGTTGCCCGGAGGAGGTCGACCCGCTGTCGCGGCTCTAATAAGCTACCCAGCCTCATTCCACCTTACGACCCTTACACCCTTACACAACCTTAGAACCTTACATCCTTTAGAAGCACAGAGGAGAGCTTGCAATTTGATAAACTGTCACGAGCGTTCACCCGCACACTCTTGCACTTAATATCGCCTGACATAGCCTTCGAAGAACGCTGTTCGTGCAAGAGTGGGTTACAGATTTCCTACTTCATGAAATTTCAATCGAACGCCCTAATAAATTTATCGTAGGTGCATTTAACGCTACGCTTATGGAAGACATCCTATCCAAAGAAATTTCAATATCTTCGCTGCGCTAGATTGAAACTTTTCGGTGATTTTCAAGAAGAATTTCCACGAAACATATATTCATTGATTCCCCTGGCGGAAGGTTCGGATAGAAAAAAATGTATCCTTCTGAATCAATTTCATTCCGGAATTTGTATCCGAAGCAAACAGTTTCATTCCGATCTAATCCGTAGTCCGATCAAAGATTCCTATCCTAATCAATCCTAGGTCGATCTAAGGATTCCTATTCGATTTAATCCGAAATGAAAAAGAGGATTCTAATCCGACCTAATCCAAGGTCTATCCTCGATTTCCATCCGACTGAATCCGAGGTTAAAGGAAGAATTTTAATCCGATTGAAACCGATTTAATCCGAAGCCAAAGAGAGGATTTCAATCCGAATGAATTCGATCTAATCCGAGATGGAAGCAAGGATTCCAATCTAAAGTGAAGGATGCTGTTCAGTGACATATTTGCACTTACATTTTTTTTATACAAATTTTATTTTCAAGTGATTCGTCACAACTTTTTCGGATTCATTCGGATTAAAGCTACGGATTAGAAAGGATTGAAAGTAGTTTGGATTGATTTCGGATTAAATCGGATTGAGGCCACGGATTGAAAAGGATTGAACGGTAACTTCAGTTTAGAACTACAGATAGAAAACGATTAAAATACGTTCGGATTGATTCGGATTGGGATAACGGATTAAAAAGTGTGTATGGATTGAATATCGGATTAATTCGGACTGAGATTTTTGTTGGTCACGGATTAAAATAGATTGAACGTATTTTGGAATTTTCTCGGATTCATTCGGTTTGGTATCGGATTCATTCGATTTAAAGTCGGATAATAAAAAGGTTTAAAAAATCTTTTTTGATGAGGCTCGGATTCATTCGGATTGACCGTTCGGATTGAAATGTGAGATCGGTTTAGTTTCGGATTCATTTTAATTGGAAGTACGGATTAAAAAGTGTATTCGGATAGATTTCGAATTCATTCGGATTAGGGGTCACTGATTAAAAATGATTAAAAGGTAAGCTTAGGATTCATTCGGATTGAATTTGGAGTTGAGACACAGATTAAAAAGGATTAAAAAGGATTAAAAACATCCTTCGGATTAGATCCGAATGAAACTGTTTGGTTCGGACACAAATTCCGAAATGATTCGGAAATTTTCGGATCCGCCAGGGTCATTCAGTTTCAGACAAGTGTCTTTCGCTTTGAAAAAAACTAATGGAAAAGATCTTGTTTTGCGATTAAACTCAATGGACTTTGAACAGTGATAATAAGTCAATTGACTTCTTGATATCTGATGCTGTAATTTTTCCGAAAATTGCATATTTTTGATTTTATAGCTAATACTTGAGTCGACGTTTGACTAGCTTGACTTGGTTGGGTTCTACTCGCGTTGAGGGACATGTGAATATTTGATCGGTCCTCCAACGCCAGCCCTAAGCCACCCCGGTCGCCTCTCAGCCACCCCCGGTCACAACTGTGGTGAATTATTCAACGCCCCTTGGGACTCCAGTTACCTATGTGAATCGTTGTGAAGACCTCGAAATTTCTGCATTTTTCCTTTGAATCTCAGAGCATTCTCCCCCCCCCCCTTATTTTATTTGCTTCACTAACCACTTTGTCCACATGCATTAATAACTGGCAACTTAAAATTGACTGAATCAGAAGCATACTTTTAACTTCTTTCACAGTTCAAAAGAGCATAAAGTATTATATATTTTATGTGTAGGTTTAAAATGAGTGAAGATTGAAGATTGAAGGAATTTCTTCTGTAAAACTTGGTATTTTCTGAGTTTTATAGTAAATAGAATAATTTCCGATTTAGTGTATGATGAGTGTGCCAACAGGGCAAACGACGAACAATCGACTCGTTCGACAAATAAACGTCGGTAAGGAAATAGTGGGTAAATAGAAGCTTGCTGAGGGTGGCTTTTGCCACTTACATGTATGCAATATTTACTTTAAAGATTCAAGTTATTATTCATTTCATGATTTTGGTAAATATCATCATATTTAATAGAGTTTGAACATCTGGAGAATTTTCAATGAATATTTTATAACTTTTCTTTATCCTGAGATTTTTTTAAAAATAGATTATCGGAAAGATGGAAGAATTCTGAAGAGAATCAAAGAATAATGCATTATTTATTTATAAAAAGAAATAAAGTCAAAATCTTACCCTCGATTTTTAAATTCAAAAGTAATACAGTGCTGCTTCTTGCTGAGAAACTCCGAACATCTTAGGGTTACCTTAGAGGGTCAGTTACGTTAGGTCGGTACATATATGCCGTTGGTAATACAGAAAATCCACTTTCAATATTTTTTTCATAAATAAACCTTGTATTATAATTAAATTTACAGGAAAAAATCAAAATTATTTATCTTCATAATAATTTATCATTTATTTTTACTTAAATTGATAACTAAGACTGTTGAATGCAAGATATTCTATAATATAACAATTGAAATTAAATTAATTGAAAATAAAAATTATTTTTATAAGTAATTACGCCTGAGAGTCGACTCCAGGAACGTTAAATAAATTTTTGTTTAAAACTAACAAACTATCTAACAATGCACAGAGAAAAAAAATTAAAATATTGTAATTTTGCATTCAGTGTGCTTTTATCTTGATATGTACTTGACATGAAAGTACTTGTATATTCGTGGAAATTCCAAAATGTTTTTACTGACTTTGAATGCCTGCACGAAATCCTTTTTTCTTACATTTCGTACGCGACATAAATTGTAAATAAAATAAACACGATGCGAATACTCTGCAAATCAAATTATTTACTATACACTTGTTAGTTTCAATCCAAATATTGTAGAAAATTAATTATTTGCTATAATTTTTTAGTCGTCTTTCTGCTGGTTAATTATATTCAACTATTTAGTAATTTTCTTCTTCGTCAAATGGTTAGAACTACGTTAGGCATCTTTTGGCTAAATTTGCGTTAAAATACACCTGCTGTGTGGCACCTGCTGTATTAACCTTGTTTTCATGCTGGTGTAGCATCTGCCTTCCTCACGCGTCAGTTCCTTCGAACACGCGTCTCCAACTCCTGCGGGTTATTTATTTTAATTTTCATCCTTTGTTCTGTACTGTAAAAAATCCATTTGAAAATTTCCACGTAGACCAGGGGACACAAAATTATCAATGATTGGAAGAAGTATTAATAATTCCTATACTCTGTGTAATATCTTAGATAATCGGCCTGAACAGTTTTTCCTCGGCTGGGAAGTGATTTAAATAATTCTCTTTATTAAAACGCAATTAAATTAATTATCCTTTGTCTTGCGCTTAATATAATAGATTCGAAAATGAAAAATCATATTTCGACATTTAAATGCTAAAAATGACTCTTGGTTTTTCCCATACGACTTCCGCTTAAAAATCATTCCCTCTACGCTCTGATGAACTGACGAGGCCATTGGTAGCGACGACCAAGCATAATAAAATTTCATTGAATGAATACTAAGATCATAGATTCCTGGCAAGAGTTCGAAAAGAAATGCGTCAGAATGTTTTTCATGTCCAGAATTATAAGCTCAGTAACTCTGAATCGCCAAGTCGACTTTCTTGCGGAAGATTTTGTTTTTTATGCTTTTCAAGGGTGTCAGTTTTGGGTATAAATCTCCCAAAGGATCTTTTGATCACGACGGATTAGCATAATCGATGTGCATGAGCTTATATAATAAAAAGTTAAAAAAAAGATCCTTTTTGTGTTCAAAAATGCGTCTTCAATTTTTATTTTATTTTGCATCTTTATTCCTGCCACTGAATTCTTTGCCATAAAAAGAAATTTGTCATTGGAGAAAGATCTGATATTTTATGATCCTTTTTATATTTCAGGAGTTATTTCCTCTGAAAGAGCCCTGAAAATATATTTGTATTCCTATTATTTATTGATATCGAATCGATAAATTGTGGTTAATTGATTGTCAGTTGTTTATTTAAAAAAATGACATTTTAAATCGAACTTTAATAATTTAATGACACTAATTGTTTTCCTATAAAAATTATCATACAGGATGTTGGTATTCTTTACGAGGGACTCAGTTACAGAAGTTTGTATTCTTGTTACGCTTGCTCTTTGTGAGACTCAGTTGTCTGCTGTCCATTTGTCTGCGCTTGCGAGAAGGGAAACCGATCTTTCATTTTAGAAGCAGATTTTGAAGCCCTTAAATTGTCGCGACCATAACCACTTTGTATTACCGTTACTCGTCTGATCGGGGGCGTTAAGCAAGGAGGTGCACGGCTAGTAGTTGGATGGGAGAATCCTCCGATGAACGCTTCTGCATTTGGTCGTTGATTTTTATTAATCGGTAAAGGACTATCATAAAATATTTATAATAAATATTAATTTTGAATTATTTAATTAACTACACAATACTTTAAATAATATATAAATATATCAGTTATTATATATCAGTTACCCGGCCTCTACCTTACCGACATTTTGTCCCTGCAGTGGCAGCAATGCACATTTAAGGGCATTTGATACGTTACCATAAGAGCAATTTAGTTTCTGCAATTTTACGTTTGCATTTATATACAAAATAATATAATATATAAAATAATAAAATATATAATTACTAATATCGATAGCAAGTAGGGGCAAAATCGCAAAATTGAGACATTTTAATACAGAAAATAATAAATTTTACTATTTAAATAGGAAAAATTACTATTGAATCTCAATTTTGGGATTTTGCCCCTACTTGCTATCGATATTATTAATTTTTCTAACATAGAGTTTCTCGGTGTAGAAACTGTGAGAAAATTCGAGGATAGAACTAGATACTCAGAAATTTTAGATATTTTTCAAGCCGTCTTGGTAATTCAAACATTTTTTATTTGTTTAGAAAGTTTAAGAGATGTGATTTTCCGATGAAACGATATTTATTAAGAATATGCGAGGAATTAAAATCAGGTGAATTTTCTTGAATTTAAGAAGATGGAGAATGTCTTTCCGACAAAGGAAAGGATGTCGATTGTTGAGCGCGGCCAAACGGTTACGTGTATGACAAAAAGGATCTTGTCGCACAATGCGAAGGACCTTCCTTTTCGCGACCATGTCCCTTCGGGACGAGTGTAAAGAAATTCTACGAAAATCCTTATAGTTTCGATTTCCAAGGAATGCGAACGATGTGCTCTAAACCCAAATCTTAAAATTCTATTCGGATTCTTTTCCGACTCTTTGAAAATCTTATTTACAAGAAAAGCTTATCCACCAGGAAAACGATGGATCATTTTTCTATCTTCGTATCCAAATACATACCAAAAAATTCATGAATGATAATGAAAATCTATGAAAAATTGTTGTATTTAATTATTTTATTTCCTTGCTATTTCAATTCTATTCCTTATATATGCAAACACAGAGGTGAACACATCTAATAAATTAGTTAATATTCCTGACACATCAATTTTATTACGAGAAACTATAATGTAAACTGTAAAATCACTAGAAAACCTCCTTATCTCCAATCTTGAATTCATTTCTCTCATTTACCTTCGCTTTTACCGTAATATTTATGTTGCGGAAAATATGAAAGGCGAAATTAAGTTGCAGGAATGACATCGAAAACATGAAAGATATAATGCACTTGTTCGAGTAGGGCTGGTTCAAAGGGAGACTGACAGAGCACCATCGTTTTGCTAGGGCGATACGATCATTAAAGGACATTAATAAACGACGCTTAATAAACTATAAAACAGATCCTCCCGAGTTCGCGAGCCACAGACGACTCGTTCCGATCGAATTAATTGCCCGCTCGAAACCAGTTTGGTCAGAAAGATTCTTTGGTGCGAATCTAAAGTTATGCCTTTGGATTATAATACTTTTAATACCCTGCCCTGAGAAACCATAAGTCTGGATAAATTACTGAAATAAATGATTTTCCATGTGCCTTCTACAGTGGCCACGACGAATGCTTGTACCCCTTTTTATGCAGGACTATATTTTTATATCAAAGCTTGATTTAATATCATCATTCCTCAAAGCTAAGCGGAATTTATTGTTTTATCATGGTTTATGGGCGACTTACAATAGTCACAAGTTCAAAACATTATATCGTTGCCAAAAATTTAAGATTTCATTCATTTAATGTTCCAAGACATTTAAAAAATATTTTAATTAATATTTATTTAGTATTTACATTTTTTTAATATTTGGGCGTGTCGTCTACTCGTCTTTCGAAATGATGCATTCTTTTCAGAATATCAGAGACTGTGAAAAATAAATAGCGACACTTGTTTGCCTTTATTGTCGTTAATAGTCTCTTGGAAGCAGAAGAGATTGATAACCCTTTCTTGCTAAATGGTATACTGTTTCACTGAGAGTGTCAAGATAGGGTAACTCGATACACTAGCGCCTTGGACGCGTGCAGGCACTTCATCTGAAACCTGTGCCCTTCCTCCAATGAAATTGACAACCCCTGGTTCCCAAAATAGTCGAATCCACCTGGGAAAATCCCTGCGTACAATTCATCCGGCTTTGCAGCTTTCGTTGCATCATTTTATTCTCGAAAAGTCCAATAAAATAATCAGAAACCAAATAGAACAAAAAATAAAAAATCCTAATAGACATTTAATTTATATTTCGATTTATATGGAATTCTGGAGATTATAGTAGTTTTCGATATTTAGATTAAATAAATAACTGAAAATCTCGTAAATCCTATCTTAAAAAAGTGGTGTCACGAAATGTCTCGAAAATCTCGTATACACTGTTGTTGCAAACCTGATTGGTTTTTTAATAACTTGAAGTTAAAAGAAGAAAAACAAACTAATGGTGCAAAAAAATGTCAGGAAAACCTTTGAAATACCTTAAAAATCCAAAATACTATTACAATCATAAATGTCTTGAAATCCAAGTTAAAACTCGTAAAAATCTCTTCAGAACTTAATGCACATGAAATATTTACGTATTTTCAGGAGTTTTAAAGAATTTTAACAAGATTTTGCAAATCTTAAGAAATTTTGAGATTTTTTAAGGAATTTTAATGTTTTTCATGGACTTTTAAAGGATTTTACGAGATTTTTTAAATTATTTTTTAAAAATTTCGTGGAATTTTGAAAAGTTTTGAAAAATTTCTAAAGATTTTTATATATTTTAAGGGATTTTAAAGTTTTTCGTTACATTATAATGGATTTTAAGAAACTTGAAAGAAATTTGAAGGAATTATAAATATTTTCATGGGATTTTAAAGGATTTTAAGAGGTTTCTATGAATTTAAATAGATTACAAGTGATATGTATAATATTTAAAAGATGTAGAGGAATTTAAAAAAATTTTAAAAAGCTTGTAAGAATTTTAAAACATTTTGACTTAAAAGTAGTTTTAAAGGATTTAAAAGCTTTTCATGGAATTTTCAAGGATTTTAGGAATTTTAAGTGATTACAAGAGATTTGTATAATATTTCAAAGATTTGATTGGATTTTAAAAGGACTTCGTTAAATTTGAAGAGGTTTTTAAGGAAGTTTAGGGAATTCAAAGAATTTTAAGGAATTTTAAAGGATTTCTAAAATTTTTTATGATTTTCTAAATTTTAATCAACAAGCTTTCATTGATTTTTTAATGACTTGAAGTTGCAAAAAATTAAATAAATAATCGTGCACGTGTATGTCTGCTAGTTTAATTAAAAAACAAATGGGAAATTTCTCGAAGATTCTGCACTGCATTTCTCATATTTCTCCGCATAAGTTTCTTACATTTTCATTTATATTGACTTGTTTATAACAGGTTACTAAAATCAAACTTTGTATAGGTTGAGCATCACTGAGACGAACAGAAGGGCGCGTGCCAAGGGCTAGCATCTGCCGCAGTTGGTTTTGCACCCCTCGATTTCTTTCAGTAACGACACCACCACCATCACCGCCAGCTTCTCTGGTTACAAAAATGCTTCCGCAGGAAGTAGTCTAGATCTTTCCGTCGTATTTTTTTTATACGAATCTCCGCAGCGAGAGCACACCCTGAAGCAAGATGCGAGGCTGCAATGCTTGATCCTTTTTGTCTCTAGCCATTACAGTTTTATTTCTCTTTAATCTTTAGTTTAGAAGTTTACCTTTGCTTTGCTTTTGCTTTTGCTTTTGCACAAAGAAGAGAGACAAAGACCTCTTTGGGATTCGTGTACAAAAGCAACGTACGTGGCTCGCATGCCCAATGTATCGTTGGAATATAATCGGCGGAAAAATAAATAATTGAAGCCAAGTCACCTGAGGGAGCTCTGGGTGTTTATTTGTATCCTCCAGGCGAATCAAGACTCAAGGATGACTTTTAATTCCTGCCTGCTCACTGTTTAAGTCGATCTGCAATTTGTCCGACAAGGCAAGAGGCGAAACCCTTCGAACTTCGATGCGGGACAGGAGAACTTTGCAAAATGAGTCATGTGTTGTAACTCATGTTTGATTAAAAAAAATCGACAGAAAATAAAATAGAAAAGGAAAGGAAAGAGATCAGCATCCGTTAGAGAATGACTCGTACCTTTTTGACATTGGTAATCATTCTCATTAACGAACTTACATTTGGCAAAGTATTTTTTTCAAAAGGTTCTTCTCGGTTCCTTTTTTACATTCTCAATTCTTTTATATTTCTATTTTTTACACCGGACCCCACTGTAATGAGAAAGCATTTATTTATTGTCGTGAAATTGATACAGGTGAAAGTGGGTTAAAATTTCATTACAGCTGCTTTTATTATATATATATATATATATATATATATTATAATTGACCAAGAAAATTAAGAGCTTGAATATTTTTTTCTCTCATTCGAATATTTGATATTTTTAAAGCTGAAACTAAATTCGAGACAATTATATACTAGATTATCGTGAAGGAGATATGTTCTAGGAATAACTTGTAAAATGTGGCAGACTCGAGATATCCTCGCAGGCCACATGTTGAGCATTCAACCAAAACCAGACGATCTTCAGTTTTCCCCGCCCAATATTGGAACTCTGTTCAAAATGAAAATTCTTAAGCTAATAGTCCCAAACCCGAACTAAACCGCAGATCCTGAAACATTTCTACTAATCTGGGAAAGTGTTTCAATATTTTCAGGCCTATTTACAGAAATTCAAAGAAACGTCTCTTAAATCTTCTTCCTTTGTTGAAATAAAGGCATTGCTTAAAATTTGAAACGTCCTCATCAATTCGAAGCTTCAAATGAAGACACGGGTTTTAAATGAAGTTTCGGGTTGGCGAAACCGGTACAATATAATTGTGCACCTAAGGTACCTACTCGCGGGTAGGTCGTTTAGTTTTGGTACATGTGCAGTGTGTTGGGGCCCAACGGTCCCAACGTACCACTTACGACTTACGTCGTCGATCCGATCCAACCCGAAACGAAAGCAGCAATAAAATACAAAGAGAGGAGGCTTCGCTTTCGGCTTTAGGCGGTTGCCGACCCGCCACTCTATTCCGTTGTATCCCGTAGCCAAAAAGGCGTCAGGATTGGTTGCTGCGGGGCCTTCTCCTACCGATCGGAAACATCCAGGCCCCTCGAGCCACATTCGGGCCATACGAAGGCGCACGAACTTGGGCAGGTAAGCAGCTGCTGTTGTTCGGTATCCGCAGGGGCTGCCGCATGTTTAAATTAGTCCCGGCACAACTGTCGTGCGCGCAACATGTACGAATCAGCCATGAGAAACGAGCCTTCACCAAAGGACGATCTCGAAGACGAAAAACGCTGACGAAAATCTAACTTTTCTATTCTTACTTCGATGAGACCAATGAAAATTAATTTTCATTCATCAAATTACAGTCAAAATTCGTTCTAAGTGTTCTAGTGTCCAAAGTTATAAGTTATAAGTTTACTGCGCAGCTCAAAAATCCGTGGAGACATTTCTTTCTTTATTCTGGATTCGTTTATTAATTTATTATAAACTAAATTTATATAAATAAACTTAAAGAAGCTATAATTAAATAATTTATTGTTATATATCGAATAAAGATCTAGTTTATCAGAGAAATCAAAATATTTGTAGAAAAGTGAGACAGTGAATTCAAATGCAAGTGTGAAAGCAGCAAAATGTTGCTGTTCAGGGTAGTTTTGTTGTTCTGTGCCCACTGGATAGCCAGTGGGGATCTTCTTGATCTTTATGTGGAGCACATGGACGAGACGATGAAGACCCTCGAGTATAAGAAAAGCCACCCTAAGGACCTGAGAAGCAGGTCAAGAAATAAAAGAAGTGCTATCGAGAGAAATTTCTTCAGACCTTGGAGCTACAGAAGACATCGGCTTGATGTTGAAGCAAATTTGAAGAAGCTTAAAAAAGGTGGGGGGAGGTACTATAGAAAACCTCTCAAGGGTGATGGTCTCGAATATCCCAACAAGCAGGAAATGAATCCAGACCAGGGGCAGCACGAATATTTGAAAAACATTGGGAATGATCTCAAAAGAAACACCTCCATGATCAACAGGAGAGACGAGATTTTGAGCAAAGAAAAATTTACCACAACGCTTATTTCGAAGACAGATGGTGAGGAAGTTGATAAAAATGCGGAATTCGAATTAATTGGGTCTTATCCAAATGAAGAGATAGAAGTGGGGGATCCTCCTTTGAAGAAAAATCCCACATTTTTAAACAGGGTTCCCAAAAAATACTTCCCAGGTTCTAAAAATTTGAAATTGGACTTTAAGTATGGAAAGAAGGATGAGAATCCGTTTTTTGAGGAGAATTCCAGAGAAAGGAGGAGTGTACAATCAGAAAATAGTGCTAAGGATGTTGAATTCAGCAGAATTGAGGTTTTGGATAATGATGGAGATGTCGTGCTTGAGTGGGATCCTTCGAATGAAGAGGTTATCACTTTCAAGGTCACTGCGAAGACTTTGGGATATGTTGGAATTGGATTCAATGAGAAGAGCAATATGAAAGGGGCTGATCTGATTTTGGCATGGGTGGATGATCACACAGGACATGTTCATTTATTGGTAAGGTTTTTTTCAATTTATCGATGTTATTATTTATTTGATATCAATATGTTTGATATCAATGCCAGCTGTTATTCCATTCATTGTTTGGGAGAATTGGAGGGGGAAGATTGATTCGACAGGATGCTTCAAGTCGTTTAGGAATACCCCCGGCTTTTTAAAGTTTGGGGGGCAAACATCTGGAACTTGGCATTGGTCTTTACGTTTATTTCTGTCCTTTCCTTATTTTTCCGAATTTTATAATCTGATTATTTTATTCTTTTTATTTCATCCCCTTGAATGCTGATCTATTATTTGTTATAAATAATACTGTTTAGTTTGTCTTTGAATTTAAGCCCAGGGGCTAAATTGTGGGAACCATTTATCTAAAGAAAATGTACTTAAGATATTAAGATTGGTACAATTGGCATTGACACTTATTTGAGAGATGAGAATGTAGGAATGATTCAGAAATAATGATGGGATCGGAAATGACAAGATGAAGATTTGATGTACCTTTCATTTATTCACTTTATTCTATTTATTTTGATTCAAGTTTTATTAAGACGATAATAGTAAACACACATTGCTTGGAAAAGCTATTTGTTGCGATACTTTGAAATGATGGCAACTTCTATTAAATAAAAAATAAAAAAGGTTTACCGAGAAAGATTAATTAATCGATAGAGTGATCGGCTAATGATCAGAAATCGATACCTGACGATCGGGAAGCTCGAAGAACAAGAGAAACAAGATCAACTTTATCTGTTGGAGGGCATCTTTTTTTCATTGAAAGAGAAACCATGCTAGACCAGTTTTGCTCAACTTCTTGTACATGTGTATCAATTACCAGGTAATTTGACGACTGTCGATGCTAGTTAGCGATCGAGTGATCACGATCGTTCTGATCTTTAATTCATTAGATTTAGAAGAACGAGATAATTATTGACATAAGTAAACGAGAGCATGTAATCTCTTAATTAAATACAACTGCCTTGACACTTCAGAGAGCCTTCTTTTTAAGTGGACCAAATTTTTATGAAGTTATAACCATAATGGGTAACATAAAGAGTTAATTAAATCATTTCAATTGATTACTGACTAATTTCCATTCAGTGGAACCAACCAAGTGGAGAACAATCGAATTGCTTCCAAAAGTTCAAGACACCGGATGATCGCATGCGGTCTGAGAAAGGAATCGCGAAACGGCTTCATCGTTGTCGAATGGGCGGGTGCCAATTAACGGAGCTCATTAATACAATCGATCTGCCGATCTCGTTGGGCCATTGCGTTCAGTTGAGCAGTGCAACCGGTCCTCCCTTGATTTCGACTCGAAGACGCGAAGCGAAAGTACGATCATCGCGGTCAACCTTTTGTTTTGTACGTTCTTTGGATCGCACTGGCAATCTCATCCTCATCCTCATTCTCCTTTACGTTCTCCGCCACATCCATGCACCTTCTCTCTTTCTACCGGCCGCCTTCTTAATCTTCCTTTAATTCCTTGGCTTTTCGTTTTAGAGCTCTTTTTAGCCCGTTTCTTTCGTCCGTCTTCTTACTTCGCTCCTTTCTCCTTACATTTCTTTTTATCCCTTTTTTTCTTTTTTCCCCGCATTTTTTTATTCGACTCCATGCCTGGCGAACTGCTCGATACCGACAGGTTCGAAGGGATCTCTCGGATCGAAATTCGAAAGATTCTTCCCTCTCGAAATCTCTCTAATGCTTCCCGATCGAAACACCTTTTTTACTAAGTCATCCTCATGTATCATTTTCCAGCTGTGCTCTGAATCGAGAAATTGAGAGTCATCCTTTTTGGGACTCATGAGCTTTACTTTGCCCGGAAGTGTTTTCAAATTAACGAATCGCGAAAAATTGTACTTTCAAGGTAGACTTTTTGTACAATGTATTAAAGATTTTTATTCTTCTAGTAACTATGGAGAAATATTTTTGCCTAAAATTAAATTTGGTCAAGCCTCTCAGGGAATATCTCGAAAATTTTTAATTGGAATTTGGGCCCGTGAAAGAGAAGCTTAAAAGGAAGAATAGCAAAGAACGAGAAGCGAGTGGAAGGTCAACTCAAGGGAGGAACCTGCTTCGACGAGGTTCTCCGAATTCCTAATCTTAATTAAATTTATTTCCATTACGACTGCAGTCCCGCGGGTATCGAGATACCGGACTACTCCTTCGACAAGAAAGTCTTCTTTTCTCACTCTTTCTTTCCTTCTTCTTTCGAAGACGCAACTTGTGATGTCACTTAGGTATTTCGCGAAACTCTACGAGTATGGAACTTGAAACTATCTTATATTTTTAATATTTCTGGGTCGGTCTCTGTTTCTGAAAACTGGAATACTACTGAAAGTCGGGAAGATATTAGAAACTAGCACAAATTCTACGAATCTGTAATATTGTTTGCTTCATTGAACAATGAACACTTTATTATATATTCGAATCGAATTGACTTTAGATTGTGATTAATAGTGTTTATAATTTCCTTGTAGTAGAAAAAAAAAAAAATCTTTTCATGTTCTCCTAAGATCTTTGTGCCTCTGGTATCTGAGATACCATTTGAAAAAAGGAAGGGTTATGCGGCTGGAAGAGAAGGAAAGGATAAAATTAACGAACGTCGTCTCACCGACGAGATAAAGTCATGATAAATTTACATCTGGCCCAGCTGAGGAGGTCCGCCTTTCTTCGGAGCGATCGATCTACTCTGACATTTCATCTTGACGAATTACAAAAAAAGAGTTTAAAAATGTAGCTAATGATACAACTCTGACGTTTGCAAGTAGAGGTCGAAAAATTGCTCGCCAAATACAAATATTGTTTAATATACTGTCCTAATATTGTCTAATAACATAATTGGAACATCCAATTCATTTGGAATCATTTCAAAATTAAAAGAAGTTCAATTTCAAGATATAATTCCATAAAAGAAGATACCGAAGAAACCAAGAAACGAGAAGTCGAGAATTCTAAGAGACGCTTCTGTTTTTACTGTTTGTCTGAATATATTATAAGGGAAGATATACACAGTTTTGGTAATAATTCATCAGTAGCAAAAATATAAATTAAAAATTAAATCTTGTCATAATTAATATGCGAAACGCATTTCGCAGTGACACCGGGTGGCTCCTAGAGATCTAATCACCAAATAAATAGTGGGGCTTCGAAATCGAGACAGTGGTTCTCAAAGACCTTTTCAGAATGACCGAATCGAAATGATGGCTTCTGGTCTTCTCAGAGATTGAAGGGGCCGAGTGGCATCAGGACCCTCTTGAGCCTCATCCCCATAGTAATTATATTTCAAGGGAATCGGGCGTGCTGCTCAATGATCACGTGCAGCTCGAACTCAAGGCCACCGCTGTACATATTAACAATACCGACACCCGTACGTGCGCGTATCAAATAAAAAGGATGAGAAGGATACGCATGCCGGAGGCCAATGATACGGAATTACGGATGCCACAGGGCAGAGTATAAGCAGCATATAATATAACATAATATATACATAGGCACACACTATACTTGCTTTTTTCTTTTACGCAAAAATAAATGCACACTTGCATGAAAGGTGCTGAGACATTAACGATCAACGATCAAAAAGAGAGGGATCAAATCACAGTAAAAATGCATCTTTAAACTTGTTACACTTGAATTTCAGGCCAACATTTTTATATTTCTGGAGGAAGTTGAAAGGTTTTTCTTGTATGAATTAGAATTTAGGTGAAATTGGACTGATTCGAGTTTAGAGGGCACAGGTTATATGAATGCGCAGAGGAGAATTCACACGTGGTAGGGAAGTGTAGATTGCAATACACTCGGGGCCAGTTGGGCCCAGTCAAGGCCTCCAGACATCGGAGGGGCCCCCCGTCGAGTGGCTTGCCGCGAATCTTCGAACATCAGTTGGAAGAGAGAGATGGTGGTCCAGCAAAGCTGAACTCGGATGGACTGACGGACAGACCAATTGCAACGGTGCATGCACGACCGCTTCTTGCCTCGCTGATTTTACCTCTATTTTTTCCCATTAACCATAGCTTTAGCCCTTTTTTCGTCTTCACCGTCTCTTTCCTCTCGACGCTCGTTCGATCTTCCTTGCCTTCTGTTCTGATAAAAGAATATACGCGCGCGGCGAACCGCGCAATTATGCTCAGTCTTACTCTACTTCGAGGCTTGAATAACCAGGATTTAAATCGCCATTTCGAACCAGTTGTTTCTTGAAAGAAAATAAAGGAAAAAGAGTGAGTTATGGAATTGAAAGTGTACCGAGTTTTTTGTCCTGAGAGTATACTTGTGGTATTGTTTACCACTGATTCCGAAGTCGAGGCAGTGAAAAAAGATTTGGCTGATCTGGCTCAACGGTTTGTTTGATTTGAGTTGATTCCTGGTTGGTTTTGAAGAAATTTATGGGGGAAGATGATAAAAGTTAACTGCTTCTTCATAAATTGTGATTTTCGTGAAGCAAATTAAAACCCAAAGCTTCTTTATGCCCAGAAACACAAAACTCTAAAGGGTCTATAATGAAAGTCTTGAAATGACCGACAATTTTTTTCTTCGCCTCTTCTCATAGCAGCTTAACTCTATTCCTTCCACGCCGATTTCACAGCTTTATCATTCTTCTCCGCGTGCGTTAAAACCTGAGAGGGATTTCATTCTTCCGTGGCGAATATTTCATGGATTAAGATTATCAACGGCAGAACGGCTGCCGGTGTGAATTAGACTGGATCCAACCTGGTTTTGCCGAGTTCGAAGGTCGTCTCCCTTTTTACTTTTTCGCCCTTTCTTTTTTTCTTTTTCGTTTTGTTTAACATTTTTCTTTTTTTTTGGGGTCTTTTTTGACGAGAGTCCACGTCTCCATTTCTCCTTTGAATTGCAGAGAATTCGAAGGCCAGATTTATTAATCCACATGCAAATGTAACCGTCGAGCCGTGAAGACTTAAAACTCAAGGAATTTCATTTGCAAAATAGTCCTCGCCCACCGTTCCGCTCTGAGCTGTCGGCTGAGATGCTTCAACGATTCGTTTGATAGACGAGCTCCATTATTAAGTCCCGATCTATGCGCATCGCTCTAATCGAATCTACAAATCAGCGCATTTTTTCTGGTCTGTCTGTTTCTGTTTCTTCATATCCTGTTAAGGAATCATATCTTCGATTCTAAAAAGTCTAAGATCAGTTATCCGGAACCGCTCTCCAGTGGAAGCTGGATTCAGATAAGAATGATTGAGTCCATTTTGAACTGATTATTTCTGATCAATCGACTCTATCTTGTCAAAGTCCTTTCCATTTCCTGCAATCTTTTTCTTCTAAATCAGGCTTTTAAAAACTGTACCTCTTCTTAATAACCTTCCAATCATCACTCCATAATCTTTTTATCCAGAAGCCAGTCATCAACCACAAAGTAGAATCTTGTATCCCGGAAATTAGCTCCGAGACAATTGTTTCCATGAATTGAATAGAGTATCAGAAATACTGTAAAAGGGAGGGAAAAAGAGTCTTGAGCACTGGATTTAATGGGAATGAAGAAAAGGTGTAAAAAAGGCTGCGGAGATCTTGAAAGAAGCAAGTCTGATGCAGGGAATGGACATCATTGCAAAGTTTATATCGCAGACAAATAGCGTATATTTTATTTTACTGGTTTCTGGGCGATTGGAATAGTAAATCATACCTTGGATTATGTCGGGTCGATGTCGTTCCCAGTATGCTAATGAACCGACCTCCTCTATTAGGCTTCTTGCCCCCTGCTCCAACGATATATCGTTTCGCGATTCTTCCTATCTTCCTATCTGTTACTAGTATACCGATTACAAGGCGATTAAGGATAATCGATTTTTCGATTTTACTCGAAACGTTTCCGCCCCAGATGATTAAGATATCGCTGACACTCGAACCTTACAGCTAGCTGTCATCGAAACAGCTTGAGCTATTAGGGATTATGATAGGGGAATTATGTTTTGATGATTTAGGAGCTTCTTGATTTCATTTCGAAGAAATTACTTCAAACCTAAAGCTATACCGACAGAAAGAAGCGGTTCCGAAATTAAATGCTAATTTTTAAGAAACCGGTAGCTAATCCTCATTTAAGTATATAATTAAGAAGGTTGAAATATTTGATTGGAATGATTTTGAATACAATTTTTAGTTTGAGCCATAATAACAATAATTGCTCTTGACCTTGGAATTTAAGTGGTAACGTGTAATTACACGTACCGAGTCGTTAAGGTTCATCGAGCTGGCTTTTACGAGTGTGCAGAATAATCAATGAAATAATACGTGGAGAAGTGATAAGAGGAAATTTCACGAGGACGTCAACACCAATTTGCCAGATCGTTAACGATCCCAGTATAATTTCTGTCTTTTTGATTGCTATCTTTTAACGATCTCAAAGCTATCACTGTCTATCCAACAACTGGTTGAGGATCATAAAATAAACAAAAATCTTCCTCAGGTCATGAGAAAGTTAAAATACTTATTCATTCCTTTCAAAGTTGTTTTTTTTTTTTTTAAGAATTCGATCTAGGATTATAACAATGTACGACTTTATTTTTTCTATTAGTTTCTGATGTTTAATTTGGCAACTAATTTAATTTAATTTTGTAATTATTTTCGTAATTATATAAAATAAATTATTGAAATGAGGTTTTGAAATCTCATTTTCAGCACCATTGGCAATAAAGGATATTAAGAAACTCAATCTTCCGTAACGAATGGAGCGAGGTGTTTGCCATATAGTTAATAAAATAAAAAATCAGTCGGTTAGCTTTCGCGAAAAAAAGTTTCAGTGGCACTTTCTTATATCAAGCACAGCCTACTGCTTTTTTATGTCTGCTAATAAATTCGTTTCTTCAAGCCAATTAATTAAAATAACCTTTTTTATCGTCGATTAAATTGATAAAATCTATTTTACTTTCTCACCATTCGTTAATTTTACAATACTTTTTTATAAATAAAATTGGGATGAGAAATTAAGAAGAATTTAAAAGCCCCTTCGGTAAACGTTCTTCTTTCTCAGAATATTAGTTACGTGAGGACCAAAAACCTGAAACTAGGCCCAATTTCAAACCAGTCCATTTTAACCACAAATATTCTTTTATCCTTCACGACCACAGATTTCGTAACCCCTCCTTTAAACCTTGTCCTTGCTCACAATTACATAAATTAAACGTTTGAATTTGAAGCGTGAATTGCCACTCTAATAATTGTTTCGGAAAGCAATATTAAAAGCTGGCAATTTGTGGGGGAAGAGGGAATTTTGTGGTAAAAAAAGGAAGCTAAATATCTTCCTACTTAAATACTTAATGTTAGATTGTTTTCTAAGATCTTAGCGGATCAGTCGATTCTCATAATTGCCGGAGAGAAAAGGGTGAACACTACCGACTCTTTTAAAGGCGATACTGGCTTGTTTTTACAAATTACGAGGTATTTTGCCTCCATTTATAGCTGCGTACTTTTGCCGCATGCAAGTTCAAGTGTTTATGCATTATGCACCTGGCGAAAAACGTTTAACACCTTCGGCGAAATCCTTATGAAAAAACCAGAATCGATTTGCAGAACTTGGAAGCACACGCAGTAATCAATTACTTACACATAATATCGAGTACTTTGAGCTTCTTGGATATTTTTTTCGAAATAATGGTCATACGTTTATTTGCTCGTAAAAAAATGGCAAATTGTAGGTTTAGACTCGAGTAAAGTTCAGAGAAGCTGTTCTTCAAATATTTTGAAGTAGCCAAACCACTTTATCTAGTAACTAGTTCTAGGTTCCAGGCTGGGTTCCAGGACTATGTCGAAGGACCAGATGGTAAAAATGAAACGAGAAAGAGGGAATTATACAAGAATCTGAAGAAAAAGAAGGAAAGGGAATTGAAGAAAAAGAAAAATAGAGACAGAACATAAAGGAGGAAATCTAGCCAAAGAAGGATAGTAGAAAAGAAGGAAAGGGAGTGAGAAGGAATAAAAAAGGAGAGAGACAGAGAGTTGGAGACAGTGAGTGGTTGTCAGGGCAAGAGGTGAGAAGGAAACGAGAAAAAGAGAGACAGATAGTCTGGCTTGAAACACCTGGCTACCGTTCTCGTATAGTGGCGCCTCGCCTTGCAAGTCCTCATGAGAGAAATTCCTTCCTTTTTCTCGAGAACGAGGTCCATGGGAACCGTTTTCTGGTTCCAGGGACAAAGGAGGCTTCCCCGAGTAGAGGTTTTCTTTTTCAAGGATCATATCGATCCAAAAAACACTCTGGGAAGCTTACAATAATTCGAGCAATAATTTGATCGCAATGTCCTTGAAAGCTTCCCAGGAAGATAAAATAGACAATGAAATAAATAGAATTTATTTCCAGTACAGTTGTTACCTCGGTTTTTACATCCCGTTTGTCGAGAATTGAGATTCTAAAGGTGTATGGTGTATGGATTGAAATACACATTTTTTTCCCAAGAAATCAGCACAAATAGTTTAATCGGCATCAATCGAAATCGAAAAGTATCTTTCTTTGATTGATTGAAAAAGGGTAAACTCGATTCTGAGAAAGACAAGGTGCCGAGTCGTGTACCAAGAGAAGATTAATTCGACGGATGTGACGTCATGGATCGGTACCTGCGTTTCCTGTGGCCGACTCGTTCCAAGTCCCAACGTGCATTCATGTATTCCGAACAGGTCTGTTCCACGACGAGTGGATTGTGCAGAATGCGGTATGATTAAAGAGCAATTCAGAACTCTGAGTCTGAATTTCGTCAAATCTTTCGACATATTATTCGTCGTCCAAAAAAATCATACTTAAAGTAGCAATAAGAAACAAACGTCTTCTATAAATCATTTTCATCTGAGAGTTAAGTTACAATTGATGTTAGACAGGCTGAACATGACTAAATAGAATTACAAGATATTATTACGTGTTTAGTAGCTGTCACTGACATAATTTTATTATATATCACGGTCATGCGACTTCGCAAAGTGATAAGTAGAATGTGAACACGCGAGGGTTTCGCACCATCGCATCGCAGGAAAAGGAAAGTAATAATCTCAGTTATTTGATCGAGGCACGATCCCAAGCACACGCTAATTGCTAGACTATATGGAAATATATTTATCCTTTTGTGAATATGAGAATATTTTCAGGTTCAAGGTTTCTGAGGCGGAAATGAAAAAGGCGGGGTCGTTACACTGTTTCTGTTTTGTATAATAATCGCTGATATAAAGGTGAAAATTGCAATGCTATCAATAATAATACTGACAATAACTGAAATGACAATAAATGAAAATAGGAAAAAGATATGCAAAGAGGGAAGATCTACTAATTAGGAAAGGAATTCATATCTTTTTAATTAATCCACAACCGATCCAGCCGTTGCCCTCGGAAGTACATTATAATTAATTAAACAAATTAATTATGGGCAGGAAGCCGACATCCTTGAAAGGCTTCAAAGCCGACCTTCCTTCCTCATCTAAGGAGGGTTACATGTTTCTCGTCTCAATACTCAAGTCAAGTTAACCCTTCACGGGTCAGTCTTTATTTCTGAATGAAGCTCGTGGCATAAAACGCCTATGCATAGCATCAGGTAAGCGTGACGTTGGAACGCCCTGTACTCGTTGAGCATGACGACTGTTGGTAATTATTTGGATTCATTACGCGCAGGAAGGCAACTTCCCTTCATTCTTTTCGCAGTGTGAGTGCTTCAAACAGATAGATTACTATTGGAATGGGCCCAACGGACACAAACATGCTTGCGAGTCTTGCCTTTTATTATATACGTTTCAAAGAAAGGCGGGACTGAGGGGGTAAAAAGCAAACGAGAATGAAGCCTCGTAAGATCGTAATATAAGAAAGAAATGAAGAAAAGACGAATGGCACTGAGAGAAAAGGAGAGGAGTAATGTTTCGTTACATTCTGCTGGGGTTATTCACTCACAAGGTTGAATACATATCGGATTCTGAGATCTTAGGATTTCGTGGGATGTCTCGAGTTTCTTCTTGTTTGAGAACTGTAATAAAATTCGATCAGGGAATTCGATTGCCATGTTCGTTTCGAGTAAATTTTTCAACGAAAGGCCATTTTTTAGTTACGACGACATTTATTCGACCTTTTTTTTCTATTCTGCTTTATGAACATTTTTTACTTGTTGTAAATGTAAATTTTCCAAGCCGAGCATCTATTTTATTATATAAACTTGAAGGAATTTTATTGGATTACATAATAGCATTAAAACTTAATATTCAATCTTTTCTGAAAAGGACTGGTGTCGATTTCAAATCTAGATTGAGCAGAGAATTTATATCATTTTGATTTAATCGAAGTTTGATGAACTCATATGTTTTCGTGCGAAATAATTGGAGATAATTAATGTAAATTAATTATTTGTTTCAGGATGCACATGGCATGAAAGAGGCAAACACTGCACCAGTCACTGACATGTCTCAAGACGTCAATGTCACAAGTGGAATTCAAAATGGCACACACACCACGATTATTTTCGCAAGAAAGTGGCAAACTTGCGATCCTGACGATAAACAATTGACGGTAAGTAATTGCTACCGAAAATAAAAAAATATAATTTCAAAGTCGCTACCAAGTCATTAAAACTGGGTGTAAAGCAATTTTAAATACTAAGTTTAAAATTATGCCAAAAAAGCGTTTTTCCCATGCCAAGGAAGGCTGATATTTAATACTTAATTTTTGCAAACCAGTGCAAAAAACCGGTTTCCAGCGAATAAATTATCTGAAGGTGATACAACTGGACTAACTCGTCGACCCAAATAGTATAATTTACTTTTATGACTAACCCCAATATTTAAATTTATGTGAGAGAAGTAAATAGACCCTTTGACGTTAATTTGTATTCAAAATATTGCAGTTTTGAGCCTTAAGGCCCAATATCACGCCTCGAGTATTGATGAAACGAAAACAAATTAGAATATTCGCGAGAAGACTCGGTCCCTCTCACTGATTTATATTTTATGCCCGATTCAGAAATTCTTGGGACTCACTAAGGCCCATCGGGGTCCAAGATTCCCGCGGTGGCATTTAAGCGTTTAGCATGCCGTATGCACCCTTTAAGACAGCGGGATGCCACTAGTCGAAAAGCATGAATCCAAAGGAATCGTCGGTCCATTAAAATACTTCTAATCGAGAATCGAGCACACCGTTTATACCCCCACTTTTTTTCTTTATATGGGACCTTTGTTCCCCGATTCTAACTCTATTGGTTCATTCAATGGTCGACTGCTTCTGTAATTTTAGGGAGATACGATTAGGGTACTGTGGGCATTGCATCCTACCGATCCTGAACTGAATTCGGCGGCCTTTCATGGAGAAAGACGAGGAGGTAGGGCCTTACGACTTAAGGCCCCTGCTCCACATCCCCCACCACCTCCTAGGACTGTTGATATTCAGCATTGGGATGTTAAATTGAATCAGGTTGGTAGAAAAGCACTTATCAATCAGAAATAAGAATATCAATTACGTTGCAATATTTTAAGATAATTATGGACATTTGTTCTTTCAGTTTGCCGTTTCTAATGCCACAGACACGGAATATTGGTGCAAGATTTTCAAGGCACCGATGGCTGAGAAACATCACATGATTGGTGTAAGTATAATATAATTTTCTTTGAAGATATGATGCGATCTATTCTAAACACCTGAAATACATTGAGAATCTAGGAATTTTAAGGAAATTTTATGGAATTTTTTAAGATTTTATGGGAGATAATGGGATTTTAAATGTTATCATACAATTTTAAAGAATTTCAAGAAGTTCTTGGGAATTTTTCGAATTTTTGACGACTTTGATCCGATTTTAATCGGACTTTAAGGTACTTTTATGACTTTTAAAATATGTGTTTCTGGGATTTAAATAAGGAATTTAAAACTTTATAGGGAGTTTTATTGAGGAATTTCAAAAGCTTTTTATGATTTTTGAAAGATTTCGAAGGTTTTCATCAAATTTTAAGGGTTTTCAAGAAATTTTTCGATTTCTAAAAGATGTTGTGGAATTTTTATTGGTTTGATGGAGTTTTATGAGATTTCTAATAATTTACATAAAAGTATTTCGAGAGATTTTTCTGATTTTTAAAACATTTTGTGAAATTTTAAATGCTTTCATGGAATTTGATAAAATTTCTAATGATTTTAAGGGATTCTAAATGTGAAGGAATTTCAAGAGGTTTCTAGGTATTTTTGGAGATTTTCACTAATTTTAACATGAATTTCAAGAGATTAATGATTTTGAAGGTTTTTATGAACATTTTTAACAATTTTTAAGTAATTTGTACGAAATTCAAGAGATTTTTAGGATAATAAAAAAGACTTTGTAAAATTTTATGTGATTTTAAGATATTTTGTGAAATTTTATGGAATTTTAAAAGTTTTGTAAGAGATTTATGATATTTTAATGAATTTGAAATATTATCCTGAAATTTTAAGGAATTTTATGAGATTTCTAATAATTGTAATTCATTTCGAAAGATTTTTCTGATTTTTAAATGAGTTTGTGAGAATTTTAAAGGACTTCATGGAATTTGATAAGATATCTATGTACTATTGTTAAGGGATATAAAATTGTCATGCAATTTCAAAAGGTTTCTAGGAATTTTGAGACATTTTCATGAATTTTAAGCGATTTCGCAGGTTTTGAAAGGTTTCTTGCAATTTTGAGAGATTTTTACGAAGTTTATCATAGATTTTAAGAGATTAGAGAAATATAATATAATAAATTATAGAATATAGAAAGAGAATGTAAATGCGCGCGTTCGTTCTTATAAATAGTAAACAAGGATTTAATAACTACGTAACTATCATGGGAATTAGAAATTGATTCAAATGTGAATCACGAATTAAAATTATTCGCACTACGAGACCGGACGTCGCGTCGAGTAACTCGTCACTGGAATGAAAAGGGACTTGGCTCTTTATCGCGAAATGATGTCACCACTAGCCCGAAACATTTACGGACTGTCAATGAGATCCTCGAATAATAAAAAAAAGGAATAAACTAAAAAAGGATCAACCCGTTCAGCTCTTTAGCTTTGTCCCATCGAAACTTTTAGAACGCTTAATATACCTGCTAGCCTGTTATCTTTTCATCGATGAGCGTTAGGAGATCTTTATGATCCATAAATTATGTCATACTCACTTGTAAATCACCGCCAACAGACGAAAATTTTTACCACAACATAAAGTTTAGACGATATCGCTCTTTGAAATTAACAGCTGCCGAAATAAAGATCTGATCTGATAAAAACCAAAGAGCTAGGTCCTTCACAATGTTTTCGCTATGACGAAATATGGAAATTCTCGATAGTTATATAATATCATCAATAGAGAAATTCCAGAAAGTGAAATATTATTCCAAATTAGCAATTGGGCTACTTAAAAAAAGTAATTGGGTCATTAAGTAAAGCCAGCAGAGTATAAATTTCTCGGGAACCACTTTTCGCACCAAGATTCTCTTTTTTAATGAAGCTTGGAACTGGTTCCAAAGAAAGTGTGGGAATTAATCAACTTTTTATTTTATTTTAATGAATTTTTTATTTTTTTAGTACACACCGCTTGTGGAGAAGGCGAACGAGGGTCTCGTGCACCACGTGATTCTGTACGAATGCGTCTCAACATCAACGATGCTCGGAAAACATACCAAACTTGCTGGAGCGCATTGCTACAGTCCGACGATGCCAAGAGAATGGGAATCCTGTCTTCAACCAGTCCTCGCCTGGGCTCGAGGAAGCAAGGGTAAGTCTAGAAAGAATTTTTTCGTCAAGTCCTCATTTACTCTGCAACCAGACGTAATTTCTTCATTTATCTTCACTCAACAAAAATCGATGATTGAAGAGTTCATTTATTCTGCAGCAAGAAATCATTTGTTAATATGTGTTTTAAATGAAGTGTACCTACTCAGATGAAAATATTTGTCAGAATTTTATTATTAAAGAGGGTCGAGATTTTCTTAAGACTTGATGTATGATAAATATAAATTTTATCTCTTCTTATTCTTCAGGTGAATGGTTTCCTGAACACGTTGGACTTCCAGTAGGAGAACATAAAGAGGGAACATATTATATGTTGGAAGTTCACTACAATAATCCACTTCGTAGAACAATTATTGACAGCAGTGGAGTGAGAATACATTACACTTCCAATCTTCGAAAAAATGAAGCTGGAATTCTCGTAGCTGGCGTTGCAGTCACTCCTCTTCATGTTGTTCCACCAAAGCAGGAAACATATGCCACTGCTGGATATTGCACTCCTGATTGCACAAATATGGTACTTTTGATTTGATTAAATAATAATAATGATAATAATAATAAGCGTAATGTGAGAGTTCTCCTCAAATTAGAGCTGGCATACTTTTTTTGTAATCTCCATTATTTCTCACGGTAATTGGAAACGCGTAACCACAAGTAAGATAAACGTCAGCAGATTTTTATCTATAAAGATGAAACGTTGAATCATAAAACTGATCTCGTTATGAATTCTAGGAAGGTACCTTATAAAATGACTGACTCACTTGCAACCATGTCTAGAGTTTTAATCAGTCTGGTGCATTTTGCATCAAAATCAAGTTTTGTGAAACATGTTTGATTGCTATCGCTTTATAATTCATATTTTATTTACTGCACATGTTGAATTAGATGAATATTTAATTAAAATAGGATCGTGAAGCTTAAAATAGAAAAAGATCTTACTTTAAATCATATTTAATCAATATTGAAAATCCTTGGAAAAGATTTAGATAAGAAACTAATCTATCTAGGAAACTACGATACAAGCTTCCTCGATTATTAATGAATTGATAACTTTTGCTTTAACTTATTAAGTTTATTTTACTCTTCACTCGAGTGATAATAGTCTGATGAAATCTTTAATCTCTCTCCAATATCAGAAATCAAGTTTAATTTACCAAACGGAATTTAAAGTACTTTTGAATTATCTTTTTAAGTGTACGAATTGAAGAATAAATCGATTCAGAAGCGTGGTTGTTTGAATTATAATGAAGATCCCTGCAAAAACATATTCTAATCAACAATTTATTTTTGTTAATAGATGTTCCCAGATGAAGGTATCAATGTCGTATCTGTGGTTTTGCATTCTCACTTGGCTGGTCGAAAACTGAGCTTGAAGCACATTCGAAAAGGCACTGAACTTCCAAGAATAGTTCAAGACAATCATTTTGATTTTGATTATCAACAATCACACACTTTGGATAAGGAAGTTAAAATTCTTCCTGGAGATGAACTAGTGGCTGAATGTGTTTACGGAACTATGAATAGACCCAATGCAACTTTAGGAGGATATGCAGCTGATCAGGAAATGTGTTTAGCTTTCGTGGTCCATTACCCTAGAACTGAGTTGGCAGCTTGTTACAGTATGACACCTGTCAGAGACCTTTTCAAAACTTTGGGCATCACCAGTTTCAAAGGAATCTCAATGGAA
This sequence comes from Synergus japonicus, assembly GCA_900474275.1. Lineage (NCBI taxonomy): Eukaryota > Metazoa > Arthropoda > Insecta > Hymenoptera > Cynipidae > Synergus > Synergus japonicus. The sequence goes on from UCOH01011176.1 coordinate 42,461, forward strand.
CATTTGGAAAAACTTTTCCTGACCACTGGGTAAGAATTTTACCTTATTTACATTGAGTTAAAGATTCTCTTAATTAAGTATCTCTTTTATCTTGTTGCAGATTTGATGCTCTGGCTCTACCAAACATGCAGCTTTCAACTTATCAAGCTTTGCAAACAGACGACCAAAGTGATGAAGGTTTGGTGAAGAAAACGGAATCTGCTTTGAAAATAATGAGAGATTACACAGAAGAAAAAAACAATGATATGCTATTCACCACTCTAGTTATCGAAGATCCTCAAGAATTTAGAGGTAATTAAATTGAAAATTCTAATCATTTTTATCTTATCATTATTAAGAAACGGTGAAACATGATTATAATCTATAATCTGGTTTTAGGTCGTACCTTAGCAGAACATATGCAAGCTTTACCATGGACTGAAGAACTTCTTGCACGATCTATCGAAAGAAGCTTATATAATGGAAAACATATGTCTTTTTGCAGAATGAGGAACGATAATCTTGCTATGGTAAGATTACAATAATTGAATACATTATTTTCCCTTAATTGGTATTTTCTTGTGAATTATATTCCTTGGATTTGATTTCGGCATCTTTTAATTTTGAATTTTTATTTACAGCCAGTATCAATTCAAATGTTTCCGAACTTCACAGCTCTTCCTGAACCAAACAATACCGTATGTACTGAAATGAGAAGATTAACAAGTTCTGCAAATGTACCATCTATATTTTCATTTCTTTTAATCATAACATTGAGTGTCCCAGTTTTATGGACATTCGTTTGACGATGAAGATTGAAATCAAAGATTTGACATCGAAAGCGAAAACGCTTTTTTGTATATTTTTAAAACTGTAAATTGGTTTTGATTTATTTATTTTAACTATCGTGAGTTTCTTTTTTAAAATGTAAAACTTTAAGAAAAATCGGTTCGAAAAGAACCGATGAAAATAATATTAAACATCTTTATGAGAGAGGACACAATTTTCGAAAAATTTTGTGTATATCGCATTTAGTTTGTAAAACATGTAAATATAAAATATAAGTCCTGTAGTTGTAAGTTTCAATGAACTTTGTAACGCGTGTTTTGTATAAAATAAATTGGATTTTATAAACAATTAAACTCCTTAATTATCTCGTAAACTGAAAAATGAAAACTAGTAGAAAGTGTCAGGCACAAATAAAACTATATATATATTCTCGTTCTAAAATTTCTCTTTGAATATTAAATGTCAAATCATTTTCTTCGTGATTTACATGAAAACAATTTCCTTTTCAATAAAAATTAATTTATTACAGCAATTACGCTGCTTTACACGTAAATCATTATTCTAGAGTTCAAACGGGAACTTAGAATTTTTTTCTCTCCTTGAAGACTTGGAAAGTGGAATTTTTTATTATAAATTATGATTAATTTTTATATGTACACAATTCTTGCGTACTCATTCTTTCAATTACTGTTTCTTTCATTTTTTATCTTTTTTTTTTATCCAAAATGATTGTTAATCGTTTTTTAAAATGCTTGTTCAACTGTGAAGGTGGATGCAAAAAAAAAAACGCTTTGTTTCCATTTTTAGGTAAATTGTAATTAGGTAAGCTGTAATAATATTTGTTTACGTTCATGTATATTATATTTTCTTGAATGTTTGAGTTATTCAGTTTATTACATCTTAATTCTTATCATCGTATCTGAAGTTTCTGCATTATCTTGCAGATAGTAGATAAAAGAATAATTCCCAATGTGATGGCAGGTATTGGTAAACCTTGTATCTTGCGACAGTCTTGTACAAGAGGTGATCGTAGTAATAACGTTCAGAATTCACAATAGCTATGGAAGAGTGTAAGTGTAAAAATACTCGTGTTTCAACAGGAAAAACGAATTTTCTGAAATAATAGTGTTGCGGAAAAATTCGTAATACTTTATATAATAGTTGTCTTGTAAGTATTACGTCGTATTAAATAAATTAGCACAAAAAATAAGGCTAATAGATAAACCATGGCATCTGGAATCAATAATCAAGCATTTAGTGAGGTATAAAAAATTATATTCTATATTTATATTTTATAAATTAATTTTATTACAATTATTTTAATATTTGAATCGTAAAAACTTTCCAGGAACATGAGATAAATGCTATTAATATAGAGACAAAAGTACCAAATGAGGTGAGTCTTTTCCAAAAAAAAAAAAAAAAATTAAAAACGTAAACTTAAAACCTTTTATTAATATTCAAATATGTTTTGTATTTTCCATAAAGAATTATGCACAAGAAAAAGAAGAATTGAATGAAGGTTCAGGAATTTCTAAAAAGAGGAAAGGACAGTTAGAGATATTAATTACAAAAAATAAATTAGTTTTTAAATCATGTGGTCTACTGTTACTCAACATTTTAGTTTTCACTTACGTGACCTTCGCGGGAATTTACTGGCACAAAAACTGTAAGTAGAGTTAGTGATTTTTTTATTACGTAGATAAATAAATATATTATTAATCTGTTCTTTCAAGTATAATATTAAAATTCCAAATTACGTTTAGCAAGTGATTGTGATCTGGAATGGTGTAATGGATTCGGCATGCTTATATTAATCGTAGTGATAATCTACTCATGTGTCCTCTATTCTACTGTGATCAAAAAATGCATGAGAAAATTAAACGAGTGTTATCAGCCTGCTGTTTCGCCCATCACCATTTTTAATAAATATTCCTCAAACTCCAAGTACGTTTTTAAATTTATTTGTATTAATATCGATAAGGTTTAATTAATCTAAAATTGATAACAAAAAAGTCGATGTGGATATTGATATAAAATAGAATCAAAGTATTTCATTTCTAGGATCTGTTCCTTATCCGGCATTTTCCAAGCAACAATATACGTAATAATATTGGCGTCAATATTAATATTTTTAATTTATGACACTGTCGGTTCTCGAGAAAGATGGATTAGCTTTGCCGGTATAGTAATTATAATTGCTTTTGGTTGGGTGTTTTCAAAACATCCAAATCGAGTAAGTAAACAAATATTTACTTTTATTATTTGAAGAGAAATGTTGTTGTTTAATAAATTGTAAACATTTTTCCGATCCTAGGTAAATTGGAGAACAGTTGCTTCTGGATTTATTATCCAATTTCTATTTGGATTATTTACAATCAGGTGGTCAGTTGGACGTGCGATATTTCAATGCTTTTCCAAAAAAGTAGAAATATTTTTAAATTACGTTCAAGTTGGAGCCAAATTTGCATATTCAAATGATCTCGTTGACAAAAAAATTTTCGTATTTTATGTTAGTATCTTCATTTTCAGCAGACAAACTTTAGCTATTTTTCACATCTCTCTTATACTCATTTCATAAACATTTTATTTCTTTTTGTAAAATGTAAATATTTTCCATAGGCACTTCCTGCTATTTTTTTCTTTGGCTTCATAATACAAATGTTGTACCACTGCGGTTTTTTGCAAAAATTAATTTTGAAATTGGGCTGGGCCCTTCAAAATCTGATGGGAGTAACTGTTTGCGAATCAATGAACGCAGCTGGAAATACATTCTTAGGAATGGTAATAATAATAAATTACTATAATTAAATATCAACTGCTGATTGTTAACAATTTACATCATGAATATTTTTAGACTGAAACTGTACTGCTCATCAAACCATATTTAAATAATCTGACCACATCTGAAATACACACCATAATGTGTTCTGGATTTTCTTCTGTTTCTGGTTCGTCTTATTTTTACAATTCTACTTGTATTTTCTTCAATATGTTTTTTATCAATTAAAAAAATAATATTATGTATTCTTATCAGTTTAATTACAAATTATTCTTTAACTCAAAAATTGTAGGAACAACTTTGGCAGCTTACATGGGATTTGGAGCAGAACCTTCTAATTTGATAACAGCCACTCTTATGGCTGCACCAGCAGCGCTTGCTTTTTCAAAATTATTTTATCCAGAAACTGAAAAAAGTTTAACTACTATCAAAGATTTGCCACCTTATAAATCGTGAGTTGCAACAAATAATTAAGGATATTACAGAAAAATTTATGATGTGTTATACATTTTTCAGGGAAGATTCAAGTCTCTTGGATGCTGGAATAAAAGGAGCCATCAATGGAATACCCATCGTTCTTGGAATAACAGCAAACATAATTGCATTTACTTCATTCGTTGCATTTCTGAATGGACTTTTATCCTGGATGGGTGGACTTGTTGGATACTCTGAATTGACCTTCGAGGTACTTTAATCAATATCTTTATCAATATTTTAATATAATATATTATCGTTCGATTAAAATAATTAAAAATTTGATATTTTTCGTTTCCAGCTTATTCTTTCCAAGACGTTTATGCCAGTAAGTTGGATAATGGGTGTCCCATGGGAAAGTTGTGAGGATGTTGGCCACTTAATTGGCCTAAAAGTATCTGTAAATGAATTCGTAGCCTATGAGAAACTAGGAGAATACAAAAGAAACGGAAGATTTTCCCCCAGAACTGAAGCTATTGCCACTTTTGCAATTTGTGGTTTTTCGAATCCTGCTGCTCTAGGAATATTTGCTGGGGCTCTTACAACAATGATCCCAGAAAAAAAGACACAAGTGGCTCAAGTGGCAATTCGAGCTGCAGTTGCTGGAAGCATAGTCTGCTTTCTTACTGCATGCACTGCAGGTTTGATTTTCAATTTTCAATAAGAATTAATCTTAACAAACTTTAAATCATCTTCAAATCATAAAAGATTAATTGTTTGTTTTTATAGGCATGCTGATGGATGACGATTTCTATGCTTCAGCCTCAAACACAACAAGACTATAAAGAACTCAACAAACTATAGGATAAAACTATTTTATATATTTTTAAAAGTCGTTTTAAGCATCAACTTAATCACATAAATGCAAGACAGATTTTATACAACAGACAAAACATTCCGAATACATACATTCAGTCATTAGTAAAATAAAATAAATGTGAATAATAATAAATTGTGATGAAAAGACTCTGGCTTTACGTGATTGCATTCGAATTTATCATTATTCGTGGAATGTGCGCGTGCACCACCAAAAAATTCACCATTTGACGGTTGGAATTTAAATTGAGATTATTTTCTTCCTTCATTAAGGCAGTGCGTGCAGGTTGTGAATTTCGTAGATACTTTGGGAACGTTGGAATACGACGTTAGTTACTTCCAACATTTTTGGGAGGACATCTATATTTCGCTGAACTTGGTCACCGCAGACCTAAAATAAATTTCAATTAAAATCATTATCCCAAACCCTCAAAGTTAAATAACTTGAAATGTACCTTTTTAAATAAATTTTCTCTAGTTGGCATTGTATACATAGCAACGATAGCAGCTTTTCTCACAACCCATGCATGATGCTGAGCTAGAGTTTTGTTGTAGGCATTTTGGCAGCAGGTCGACGTCTTTTCCGAATCCGACAGTTCTCCTATTTGTTTGAGAAACTCGGAAATAAAATCTGTAATATTGAAATAGGTCGATTTATAAATGATACGTCAGAAATTAAATAGTAATTAATTATAATGAAATAAGTAATTGGAAAATAAAGTACCAAGTCCTCTGTGGAGTCTTAAAAATGTTCGAGCACCACTGATAAAGTCTTTTTTTTCGAGTAACTTGTTTTCCTTCTCATGTTGAATCATGGATTTAATTGTTTGGTAATTCCCCTCATCCTTGTTAAGCAACTCTCGCAGGACATCAATTTTTTGCTTCAGGTCTGAAGATACAAAACTGAAGACGCTGCCCATGAGCTGAAAAAATCTGCATAAAAATAAATTGCACAAGTCAGGAAAGAAAATTGTATTCATGCTGTATATTTAATGTATTATTCGTAAGAAATTTTCTGTCCTCAGTGATAGACTTACTGATTTGGAAAAGAAAACAATTCTGAACGATTATTGAATTGCGAAATTATAATCTAATCTCAAATGAAAAACTACAAAAACAGAAATAATGTTTAATAGTTTATTATAAAATAATTTGTTCCTGGAAATGAAAGAATGAATAATTGTTTGAAATTTGCAATGCATGCTCAAAACTTATTTATCAATGCCAGATGTTTTGAACTGATAAAACTTCAAGGTTGGCATTCACGTAAAAAGAGGAGATAATAAATTCGCTTCAGGACATCATCAATTCATCAATCTTCTAGACAAATTTAATTTATTCATTGGAAACTGAAGAAAATATTACAAATCAGTGGGACAATGTAAGAAAATTAAAATGAATTTATTAATTGACTTTGAATTTTAAGGAATGAATAAATAATGAATAAAGAAGTTCAATATAAACACTTGTTCCATTGTTTTAGATGCGTCAGATGCGTGTACTTTTTTAAGATTATTTGTCATTTAAATTTTAATTAAACTTACTTGTATAATTCATTGTAAGCTTCGAGATAAGCCTTGATATCGACATCATCCTCTTCAACTAGAGAACGATCAAAATTATTGTGAACAACATGTAAATTAAAATACACCAATTCTTGCCCTTCCGCCATTTTTATTTTTCTCCAATTTTGTTATCAATTTTGATGAAATCCTGTAGATGGAGTCTTGTTTGCAGGCTTGCCAACATTATAAAAAGAAAAATCGATAGTTGAAGGGCTTGGTTTGCTAAGCTTACCGTCCTTGTGCAAATTTTAACAGTTGGTAACACTTTGGCTGTTGGTAATACCGTAAACTAAAATATTTAATAAAAATAATTCGATATATCGCAACTGATAAGAAATTTTAAGTTATCCTTTCTTGACATAGTAGTTTACATTAATAATTTGAAATAACTTGAAATAATTGAAATATTTGAAGATATTGAAGCTAGAAAATAATTATAATTAAATTTTTTAATAAATAAATTAGAAATGAAAAAATTATGGAGAATTCTTAACTTGGTTTTAATTTACTTTCGAATTTAGATTCTAGATGGTAGCTTATGTTACGTCCATGAGCTTCTGCCATCTGACGAAATTTTCAGATAATATAGCAGGGACGTAACAAAATGGATCTCCTTAAATATTTACACATATATTATTATAGTTTTCAAGAAATCCTAATTATTATTAAATTTTATTATATATTATTCATTTAAAATAATTATTATACACTCTTTTCATATAAAATAGTACATTTTTATTCTAATTTAATACAATACTAATATTACAAACTAATAGAGGTAAATTAATAATTATTTTATGAATGGGAAATCATGATACAAAAGTTGTAATTTTCTCCTATGAAAATGTAATAATAACGTTAAAATCTCAAATGCGTTGCGAAATACTTTCACTTCAAGCAAGTCACTTATTGCTATAATAATTACTTTTAACGAAGGGCATTTTAGTAACAGTGGCCTTGTACGTTTTTCCTCGAACTTCGACAAGTACACCATTGCCATTCTGTGCCAAATTGGGGGGTACATAGCCCATGGCAATGGGCCTTCCTAAAGTGGGGCTGGGACCACCGGAAGTCACTTTGCCCACCTTTTCTCCTTCAGGTGTTAAGATTGCAGCTCCTTCTCTTGCTGGTGGTCCTTGGCCCATTGCAAGGCCAACTCGTTTTTTCGTTACACCAGATTTTATCTGCGACAGTATCTTCTCTGATCCTGGGAAATTTTCCTCTCCTCGACGTCGTTTTGCTTAAAAGTTAATTACGTAATTAATCCTCAATTCAACATTAACAAATTTCTAATTGTATAAAAATACAAACCAACAAGCCAGGTGAGTCCAGCCTCGACAGGGGTCGTTTCCTCGTCGATGTCGTGGCCGTAGAGACAGAGACCAGCCTCCAATCTGCGGAAATTGGTGGAAAATGAGAAAAGCCCCACCCACACACCTGTGGAGTGTGGATCCTTACCTTAAGCTATCTCTAGCGCCAAGTCCTGCGAGTTTCACATCAGGATTCTCCAGGATTTTTTCAACCAAGTCTCCAGCAGTCTTTCCAGCTACAGAAATTTCAAAGCCATCCTCGCCTGTGTAACCACATCTCGAAATCCTCACCCGATCATTCAGCACCTCAGTTTCTACACTGTTCATAAACCTCAATTTACTCAAATCGATTTTTACTAGTGACTGAAGTACCCCAGCAGCTGATGGACCTTGCAGAGCAACGAGACCTTGTTCCAGGGGGTCTAGAAACTCTATATTTACATCCTTGCCCCTCGCCTTGAATTCATCCTAAAATAATGAATTTTCCAAATAAGTTTATTTAAAAATCTCTTTCAATCTCTTCCAATCGGAATTAAAGTAGAAGTGCAATTACTTTCTTTTCTAATAATAGTTGTGAGTCCTCATCTCGTCTCCCAGCATTAGAAACAACAAAATACTTGTCCTCCTGATCTTTGGTGATAATCAGATCATCCAGAATTCCACCGTTTTTGTTGGTGAAGACAGTGAGGGTTGCAGATCCTTGACCCAGATTTTTGAGATCACTGGTGGTCAAGGATTCTAGTAATTCGGTTGCATCTTTGCCGATTACGCGAGTCTGCAGCATATGTCCAACATCGAATAAGGACGCGAAAGTTCTCGTGTGCTGATGGGATGCAGCAATTGCTTCTCTGTACTGCACCGGCAATAACCAGCCGGCGAAATTCACGATTTTGCCTGAGGGAACAGAATAATGAACACAGCCCCCGATTCTTATCCGCCTTCGTACCAGCCGTCTTTTACGAAATGAGAAAACGTTAATTTCGTAAATGCCGGCGGTAGACGTGAAGCCTGATTATGGGTGTGGGTGTATAGTCGTAAATTCGAAAGAAATTTGTTAAATTATAAATTACAGAATGTATAATTGGCGGATATAATGATCTAAATCACAAACTCTTGAATAGGGTGGTCCAAACTTATAAGTTTGGACCACTTATAAGTTTGGACCATCTATATATAGATGGGATGAGTTTTCTCGAATCGATTAATTTCAACGTGGGCCTTATTCCAAACATACCTTGATGTTCCACGTGAAGATCATAAAGACACGTTTTTTTGACCTCTTGTGACGAAAACTGCCTCCTTCCATAATTTATTATTCCTTCTAAATTGACAAAGGACTTTTCTCCTGCACTGATACTGCGACCTACTGAAATACTGAATCGAAACATCATTCACTAATCTCGAACGACCCACAACTGAAGCATTTGAAACATTATGTTTATGAAATATCTAGAGAATGTTTTGACCTTTGTGACACTTCCCTCAGAATATACAAGATAACTGTAACAAGGCACACTGTTTTCTCCATACTTTTCCGCTATCGCTAATATCGTATCGATCCCACGCAAAGGTCAAGCAAATGAAGATAAAAGCCAACATCTGAAAAACACATAAAATTGTTCTATTTGAAAAATAATTTGAATGGTCTATAAGATTTCAGCTATTGTATTATATACAGTAAAAGATAATACAGAAGGAACAGATATATCACAAGACAAAATATGCTTATTAAATTTTTATTGTACCACGTAATAATAATAGTAATAATAATAATAATAATAATAATAATAACCATAAAGATGATCGCAATAATAATCGCAATAATCGTCATCAGTATGATAATAATAATCGTGATAATAATGACAATAATAAAAGGTATTAATAATAGTATTAATAATGATAAATCGTAATAATTAATAGTTCGCAATAATGGTAATAATCAATAATCAATAATGCGACAATGTCAATATTGTAGTAGCGCGTCGAACGGAGAAACGACGTATCATTATCTATATATATATTTTATATATATATATAATTGTGTATATATATATATATATTATAAAAAATAAAAAGGATAACGAAGACAGTAGTATCAATGTTCGTTCGTACATTTTGTTTTCCGCCCTTTCTGGGATTTTTTGTTTAAATAGCTTTTTTTGCTTTTTCCTTAAGTTCTCGTGTTTACACAATTAATGCAAAATGTCCCTACAGTCCGACGAATATGTGCTTTAGTCGTTCTTTGCTCGATGCTTTCCCTCTTACACATGTAACCCATTCACTCACACTTGGATGATGTCGGGTGACTGAAATTTTTAGGGATTTGGGGATGGGGCGGGATTTTAGGATAATGGATTCAAGGATATCAGTTTATGGCTATTGATGAGGCTGTAAATTGTACAATTGTAAATGGTACTATTTGCTGGAGTGTGTTTGTAAATACAAAAAGGAAATTATTGAATAATTAAAAAAACGAAAGGATAAACGGCTGTAAAAGATAGCGAGAGCGACGCCCGTCGATCGGCAGTTGCTGATTCTTCGCGGGGATGAGAATCTAATTAGACGCGATCGATTTTACATTTCTAAAATAGAACTCCAACAATTTGTTTCTCTCTTGTGGAAAATCGATCGTGTCCATATATTTTGCTCTTTAGAATTCAGTAGACCGACGGACGTCCAGTTGTTTGTTGATACGAGTGAACGATGTAAAATGTCGCGACGTCGCGCAAAAGGGAAATTAAATTCGAAGGTGCACCGAGAATTGATATTGCTGCGTCCCTTTTTTCTGCTTTTCAACTTACAAGCTCCTCTTAAAAAAAAAACAATCACAAATTTCCCTTCGAGACTGAGGTCGAAATAATTTTTTTTTGAAATTTTTCATTCCAGACATTTTTACAGTATTTTTACATTAGGAATTTTCTTGAGAAATCCATCATCTCGAAACGAAACTTGGGACAGATTTATATTAAAGCATATATCTGTTTATGTATATATATATATATATATATTTATATATTTATATACGAAAAGAAGAAATAAGGTACACCAATAATTACAATATCTGAATGTACAAATTGTCCGAAAAGTGGATTAATTTTCTTCGATCGACACATTTTTTTGTATTTACTTTGTCGCTCGGTTTTTGTCAGGAAGGGGGAGGGGGAATCGCTTCTGCCAACATACAATGTACAATCATTTTATCGAGGAACCTTCGACTAATAATTCCGATTAAATTTCTCCTTAACCGATAATTTTTCGCCTAAAACGTTCATTTTCGCCTTAACTATACAGTATCTAATAATCACGACTCAAATACAATTATCGTCATCACCCTTTCGAATATAGATACAATAATTTGTGTTTTTTGCCCTTTTACATTATATACTCACAATAATTACTCAGTTTGGAGGTCATCGTATATCTATATATATATATATAATTTATAAAATGAAAATAGGTACAATTTTGGACACTTTTTTTCATATCGAGAAAAAACGCTCCGAAAAAGTGTTTTGCTTTCTTTTTCGCTTAATAATGCCCATCGGTTGCGATTCTAGTCCACTTGGTAGTAAAATTTTGTTCTATCTTTCTCACACACTCGCACGCAATTATCATTTATAACCATTTTTATTCGCATCTTTTTTTCACAACATTTTTATTCGATTCGCACTGTCACTTGCGCACACCAAGTCGCCCTCGCGATTACATACGCCTTTCCGCCATTTAATTTCTAAGACCTTAATTTTAAGGCGAGCCTCGTCGCACTTCCGGTCGTCGATCTTTCCGCTATTTTCTTTTTTTTTTATTCTCACTGAAAAAATTCACTTAATTTCTATCGATTCGAAACGTATACCGCACTATTTACACCGGGCAGAATTCACACTACTTTTTTTCTCTCGTCGAGGAAAAAGCAATTTTGAGCAGAAAGATCTCGCGACCGAAGGCAAAAAACGAGGATCCAAAATTTTTGCGTCGCACTCTTGTACGCCAAAATTTTCTTGTCACTGGATATTCGATCGTTATAGCCTAAACATTGCCTAGGAAGTAATAATTTAATACACGTAATCACCTGCCTCGCACTCTCATCCTAATTTCGGATAATCTATTTACAATCAAGTAGTCCTGGAACAACAGTCCGACTCGTTCGACTATTTTTCATTCACTATTTCCATTTTTTTATTTATCATTCTTTCCAGATGTTTTCCCATTCGAACGTGTCGCGCGAAAAATGCAAAAAGGCTCGCGAATCTAACCACGGTCGCAATTGGATTTCTCCTCCGTAACATGAAATGACGACGATTTTTCATCATCGTCTCTACACTTGGAACTCGCTCGTAACCGAAAGAGACTGGAACGTTACACAATTCGACATGTTACATATTTCACGTCGTATTTTTTAGCTCTCTCTCTTTCATGATTTTTTTTTTCACTGTTTCCGAAATTTTGAAATTGTGATCCCTACAAAGACCTTCTTCACCAATTTGTACACTTGGCAGACATTTTTTCCATTGAATATTGTCAATAAAAATTCAATTTTGTAACGCATAATCTCGACTGCCAAGTTATTTTGGTTTTTGAATACCTGTCAAAGTTTGAAAAATTTATTTAAATATATATTAGATTTTTCTTCGAGATCTAAAGGTCTTTGTTTACAAAGTAACAATGACACACTTTTTGAAACAGTCACCTCGCTTGCCGAAAGATTGACAAAATGTCAGGAAAAGGGGTGGGGGTTGAGGGATAGTCACTTGACAATCAACTAATGATAATGACAATAAAAACAGTAATAGTAGCAGTAATATCTAACTAGAACTAATTATAATGATTAAAATAAAGCGAGACGTCGGGATTTCAAGGATATTACTTTAAATTCCTTATTTTTCTCGATTCACCTCGGAAGATTTGGCACATGACAACTTCATTTTTCTCCTCTGAACGCCCGACGTCTTTTGACAATATTAATGATAATCTTTAATAAATGCACGTGTCCTAAATTTCGTGTGACAATCGTCAGCGTATTTTATAGACTTATCCTTTATTTATTTATGTTTTTTTTTTTCAATTTGATTCATGGAGATCTCGTTGGGCTCGCCTTCGTCGACGGATGCTACCGATAAAGAAAAAAATGGCCTGGTAACATCGATCTCGAATTTTTGATATACAACTATATAAAACAGGAAGAACGTAATTCCTCAAGGGATTTTAACCCAGAGAACGTATACACACGAAACTAGAAATATCACATCGAGTAATATAAAACACACGCGAGAACGAAGGCAAAAGTTTGCACGCGGGTTCTAGTAACGTAATATAATTATAATTCTAATATTATAGAAACTGAACTAATATTTTGTAGGGCGTAGTTGCTGTTAAGTATAACGGTAGTCATTAAACTAAAAAATCGTAGCACTTTAAAAAAAATTTATTTCACTTTAATCCAAATCTAAAATACTAACTAAAGAACCGTAGCGTTTGAGTTCAGGGTCGATGCAGTTCGAGAACAGGACTAAAAATAATCTTAAAATTAACAATAAAATTCCTAACTTTCGTTATTTTTCTCCCCTCGCTTCTTAAACCAATTCTGACTAGCAAACGTTACGAATCCACCCACCGATTGCCAAACAAGAATTTTTCATTTTCAATCAGTGCAGGAAAACGATAATAAAATAATCAATTTCAAATAGAATAATAAATTTGTATTCCCAGGAGCATTGCACCCGACTCGATCTACACCTGCCGTATAATAAAATAAAGAAAATTGATCATAAAGCTTAATTAATGACAAGTTGCATTATCCGCCCTCCTCGACTTATTCTGGCTAAAAAAAAGCATCTTTAACGGAACTTTCAGTCGTATCGCTAACGAGCGACATTTTTTTTTATACAACGTACCCGCTAAAAAAACATACCTTTAACGTCAACAACAGTTAATCAATTCGTTTATTAAATCATTATCTCTACCACGGGAACGTAAAAAAGAAAACTTAATCTAACAGACAGCTCACTCGCGTTTCTTTACGTATATAAATATATGTAAATATAATATAATATATTAGATATAAAAAAAAGAGGAGAATCTCGAGAAGTGGCATTTTTTCCGTCTCTTGGACTTTCGCCCTTTCACTAAAATATACTTATGGCCTTCGACGATTCGAGCAAAGTTCACCGAGTCTTATGTACGCTTGATTTCTGTAAAATACGCCTTCAATTGCCTTCGAGATGTTCATCTCTAGAGTCCAAATTTTCATCCCAAATAAAATTTGTCATTTGATTAATTTTACGTCCTCTTCCATGAAAATCTGAGCATTATTTCTTTTTCGTTTGGGAGAAAAATTTCGACTCTAATCACTATATCGTACAACATAAATTAACAGCGGTATCAAAAGAATTAGGTCCAAGAAAATTCAAACACGGATTTGCAATTTTCAGCTGCGCAAATCGTGAGAATTTTCTCGGCTAGAATGAAGCGTGGAGATTTGAGAAACAATGTTACAAACGAAGATTTCAAGATTCATTCGCACCGTACATCCATTTGAAAGAGTGTCGCTTTTTTTCATACAGGGATCGATCGATCGACCGATAGTCCGATCGATCGAAGTTGATACAACGAAAAGAGGCTATGTTTTGTTAAGGCGCATATTATTTCTTGCGCATCCCGCAAGCCCTCCACGTTTTATAATCAATTTCACATTTTTATTCAATCAATTTTTTAAAAATCGAGCTTCCGAATTCTTCGATTCTCCTTAAAAGTATTAGAATATAAGTACCGATTTGTCGCCTGGTCGAGTCGAACTCGCCTGGGCTTTGTACCGTTTTTGACTAGAATGAAATTTCGAATGGAGAGCTTTTTACGAAGAAACGGGAAAGCCTGAGGTATTTTTAGATTAAGATTTCATTTTAGTAACGTGGCTGGGCCTGCAGGAACGAAAATGCGTCGGTGTATTTTGCCCAAACGGGGACTTCGACGAAACTCAATCGATACCATTAGAATTTTTGGGACCTCTGTTTTGAGATTCCAGATGAAAATTATCGTAACCTTGCGCTGTGTTACTTGGTAACTAACTGTACGTAAAAGTCTGAAGTTTTGAAACTCAACGTTCGCCGTGATAATGGGACAAGGCCAAGAACGTCCTGTCTTAATTTAATTAAAATAATCCTTCCTTTGCATAAAAAAATCATCAAATTCTGAAATTCATGTCTTCCAACATTTTTAAATAAAATAAATAACCATAATAATTGACGAAAATTCTAATTTAAGAGTTAAAAAAGATATTAAAGAATATCAAGATATCTTTTTTATAAAGTTTATTTAAAATATAAAGACAGGACGCTCATGTCACGAGTTTCCCAAAAAAACTGAAAAATCGCGAACGAACTTGGAACAACGCGTTATATGTGAGACTGGGGGCATTCTCATGGGGTGTGGATGGGTTGGCTTGTGGGGTGGGTGTGGGGGGTTTGTATTGTGTTAAAACAACGCCATAAGTGAAAAAACTCAAGGCTGCACTTGAAATTCGAAAAAAGGGGAATCCTTACGCGCGGCATTGGGTCTCGATTAATAAAAAAGTCGCCGATGACCTGCAACAAGTATCAATCTCAAGACCCCAAGCCACGTGTCCGAATACTCTCCGATTCGTGTCCGAGTACCGAGTCCACTTCTGAAATTCGTCGGGAGTGCCTCCGCGATATTATATATTGTATTGTCACGCGACTGCTGAATCGCGCCTTATATTCGATTACGGTAATAATAATTATGCGTATGCGTAGGTTACTGTTAATTAACTGTCAGACTTGACACTGGTTACGGTTAATTAATTGATATCTGGTAAAGTTTAAATATGGCTCCATCCACGTTCAATCGTCTCTCGCCTATATCGAGTATACAACGTACGTTGGCTAATCTACTAACACTTAGTACATTTAATTTACTGTAAAGTTACTCGCAATATGATTATGAGCGTCGGTTTTTTTTTTTTTTTTTCTGGGAAGGAACTCGGAAGGTTTTGGGATTTAGGAAATTGGAAGATCGATGGGATTCCGTTTCCGGGTTTTTGAGCCAACATCAGTTGAATTCAGAGAATAAGTCTGCCGACTTTATGAAATTTGGTGATAAATAAATAAATAAATAAATAAATAAATAAATAAGCTTTTGATTCCTTTAGAGTAGATGTCATCAAATGACACGGCTTTGGAAGATTTAATGAAAATAATCAATCCGACGAGAGATAGAATTGTTCTCCGATAAAAACTGATATTTGGGCGAATTAAGGGGCGAGATGGAGCTCGATTAATCCGGTGCTTCCGGTAGTTGACAGCGCGATGTTTGGTAGCGCACACGACGATCAGACACTGAGAAAGACGACTTCCTGTATACTTATGCTTATTAATTGTTTAACTGCGGTACATGTAATTACTGTCCTACTAATAGTACTACTAATTGTGAGTTATACGTGAAAACGTTTCATTTATACTGTAACGAAAAACCCTGACAGAGGCACTCGCTCACCGAATTTTTGGATATAAGGTTGTGTAAGCATTTAGCCAATTTCATCGAATTCAACTGGGTCCCAAAATTTGGATTATCAATTCTCGGCTTTGACTCGGACTCGCATGCGGAGGGTCACATATTGGGACGGGTAAAAAATAATGTACTCCCGTTAAAGAAATATCGGAGAATATTTTCAAGAGTATAACTCGTCGAGGAGCCCCAGTGGTCCTTGGATCCGCGAGAGCTCCTTCGACGGGCCGCGCAATGGGTCTGATCCTAAAAATCGAGGTTTTTAATCCGAAAGACAAAGTTCGGCTTTTTTTTTCTTTTTTGTGTTTTTTCATTGCCGGCTACTATTCGGAATTTTGTATTATCTTAGCCCCTCTCGATAGGTGATAGTATCGAGTTTTCAGACCCACTGCCGTAAACTACAACTCCCATTTATACAGTGGACATTGAAACAACTTATTCCGGTTTTTAATCACGGAGGCTCGGCCAGAATCATCGCGTGAAGACGCGTGACGCCGAGGCGCTCGCACTGCTATAGACTGTCGGTATTCATATATATGCTGCGCATGTTTACGGTACACACGAATATACATAGACGTTTTTCGAAATCTCGATATATATAATCTCGATTGATAATCTCGATATATAATCTCAATTCATAATCTCGAGATTTTAAAATCTCTCTGGGTTCTTTCCAATCTCGATTCACGTATATCGTATATTCGTACTGCAAAGATTATTTCATTAAAAAATTAAAACCAGATCGAAAACAAACAAATGTTTTTTATTCGCTTGTAAAGCCGCATTGTCGCAAGGACGCCTGAGTAGCGTCATCGCGTTCAGGTCATAGGTCATTTGGCAGGCCTAATTGTCAGACAATTAAAACCTGCCTATTTCGTCACATCCGGGTATTGTTATCTTTCAAGTTCGGTGGATTGTTCTTCTCTGTGCATCCAAAAGTATGACAAAGGCCGCGAAATTATTTACTTTAATGAATTTTTCAGAATTTTTTTTGTCTTGAGAGGGAAAGCGGTTCCTTTCCCTCCCAATTGGCGCTCAACTATTAGCGCTCTTTCCTAGGATGTGCCGAATATTTACTAAATTTGGTTATTTGCTTTTTGAATCAGTTTTCGACAATTTACAAAATCAATTGGCTTTACATATCCGTAGAGTGTATATTTTAAGTGTATCAGAGTGTAAGAGTGTACATTATGTGTTGTGAGAGCGCAAAGCGCTCCCTTGTATGAGCTTGAGTGTTTGAGCGTGCGGGGTGCACGCTTTATTACCAGGGCTAAACTTTTTTTCAGTGCGTAAATGTGGGCATATTTACGTCACTTTATATCTGTGTGTTTATTGGTTGTGTGATATTGATCATGTTTATTTGATGCTTGGCGCATTTACCAATTTACCGCATCGCGGATTTACTGCGTTTAATTCGAGGTCGAGTCGTATTTGTGAATGTGTATGCGCTGGGAGTATGCACCAGCGCATCCGGGCTATGGCATTTTTTTTAGTTTATAAACATTTAGCAATTTACATGAAGAGATTAAGATTATGGGTCGGGGCCGATTCTGCAGCTGTGCCTGCCCTTCGAACTGTCCTTCACTTCCTATAACTGTCTGCAGGCCAGGCTTTATCGGAGAAAACCTCGAATTTTGATATCTGAAGATTTGATATCTAAAGACTTGATATCTGAAGATTTGAAGATTCGATATCTTGACGTAATTCTCCAGCACCTGGCGCGATTCTCGAAGTGGCGAGCTGCGCCACCGGCCCCCTTACGAGTTACGGGCATATGTAAATCAATATATTTGTAAATTTTTTTGTGCTTTTCTTCGCCGACAACCGCCGCGCGCCGGTACGGCCGTCGACAATTTTTTTTTTATCCTTTACCTTATCATCTTCGATTACAGAACATACACTACGAGCTATTGTACTTGTGTGTCTTTACGTTTTTCATGAGTTAAACAAATTATTGTACACGTTCGCGGGGCACGGGTCGCGCGCCTTGAGGTGCCAATTGTTTTTCCCCAATTGGGAAAGCGATCCTCGACGCACGGCTGGATGCACTAACTTTTTTTTTTTTTGCAAAACTGCCCCTAATCGATTCATGGCTGAGTCATGAAGGATTTGGACATGTTCTTGTGTTTGTGATGGATCTTTATCTGTTTCTCTCTTTCTCTTAGGGACCAAAAAGGCGTTTGAAATTTTCTCTCGTTCTCAAATAATTTTTGAAAAATCATAGCAGTTTAAAAGTCGTCTTTTAATCTTAATTAAAATTTTTCGTATTTTCATGGTTTTATTGAAAGGAAGGGCGAACTCATTACGAAAATAAAAGATTGGTCCCTACGAAATTGTGGAGGCCAGTGCCGGTGGTGCGAAGTGTGTGAAGGTGTGTTATTAGGCTTACATCTATTCTATCGTAGCTGTACAATCCATCGCAATGCTTTTGTGTATTTTGTGTGTGGGTGTATGTCAGTTTGAATGACGTACCGCGTGTTAATGTTGTAGAAAAGAAAAAAGAAAATTTTATCTCTATCGATTCGCTCGTGCGTCGAACGTGCGAGTTTTTTTTACCGTTGTTTTTGATATTAGGTGTTGTTTTTTTTTTTTTTGAAACCGCACGGCCCGCATTGAAGTTAAAATTTCCGCGCGAACCGACGACTAACAGAAGCTCGGTCGATAAAAGATTATCGTTGGTTACGCGGGCGAGGGTATGCACTCGCCCACGCTTTAGGTATTTACAGAGAAACTAACCCTATTGCATTATGTACTCGTTTAAGTTACCGTAATAATTCTCGTTTACGCTGTGAATATCAAAGTGTATTTACACTACTTAATCCGAGGAAAAAACTGTCTGTAACACAAAAATCTCCATAATAAGAACCGACCAATGATCGTCACGCGTACACCTCCCGACTTGAAAAAATCCCACAATTTGGAATACAACTTTATCGAAATTTGCAATTATTTATTTATTTATTTTCTTGTTTTCTTTTTTTGAAAGAGGATCTTGAATATTGTTTATTTTTCTGTTCTGAAATAGTGTTGGTGAAATCGAGTCTAAAGGCGAAGCGTTTCTGATCGTAAAATGTAGCTTTGACGATGAATCCTTAGCGATCTTCTACTTTTCTCGTTCCGACAGTGAAAAGCCTTGTCTACGCGGCTTTTTTTCCGCGCGTGTCATCCGTTTCATCGAAGATATAACAACGTTAGTCATTTAACGACGAGCGCGAAATTTCCGTGCCAGAAACGTCGAGAAAAGAATGCATTTTACACGTACGATGAAAAGTCTCTTGTTTCTCTCTCATTCCTGTGCCTTACGTATCCGCGAGAGTAAAAATTACGTATAGTTTTGATTTCAGAGCGACTTGAGAAGTTAACTAAAATCCGAAGATATCTTTATTCTAATTTTCCAGATATTTATTTGAATTCCATTCAGAAACTAAGAGAGTATTTTTAGATTTAATCTAAATCGAGCTTATCTAAATATTGTCGATTACCGAAATTTTCACGTTTCCTTTACTTCGTATCGCGCGTTCGTTCGAACCTAACGTCGCGTTCTCTCGTTTGGTCTACGATTTTTTTGTCTATCGTCTGGACTCGTCGAAAGATCATCCCCATTGAAAGCGCGAACAACCACGACTTTTGAGAGCATTAGCCTTTTGAAAATGGGTTCGCTATTTTTTCTTTTTGAACCTACGGACTTCCGTCATTTCCTTGTTACTCCGACATTTCCTCATCTCCATTTATTTTTTTTGCCCTTGATCTCATATTCGTCTTCTTCTTCCTCTTCTTTCTAAGTATATTGCGAGAACGTAACGGTATATTGCAAGTAAAAGTTCGAAACGACGCAAGTTTACGCGTTTACTCGGAAATAAAAAAATATTTCGCTTATAACGATCACAGGACCTCAGATTATTTCAATCGTACCGCTTTCCGATTCAAACTCTCTCACTCCCTTTCCACTCACTCATCTCCATTCATCATTTCCTTTTTCACATTCATTCACACACACCCGCTCTCAAACTCGCGCACCCGCACTTAACCACACCTCCGAGAAATCTTTGTTCTATCTAATTAACACACATCCCTGTTTTCACTCTCCTCTCAACTTCCTCTCATTCTCTTTTTAAAATTTTGCACTCATCCTATTTCCCTCTTTTCGGAGACCAGATAAGTTCAGGTGCGCAAGCGGCCCATTCGTTCTCTTCTTTTTCGCCTAACTACTCTAGTCTCATAGACCCTATATTCATTATTTATAATATTTATATATATAATATATATAATATTTAGCATTTAGTTTCTTTTATCTCTCTTCTCTCTTGCTTTCTCACGATGCTCTCTCGCGCTCTAATTTCTTCATATTATTCTGTATGCATATATAATATATATAATATAACTTGTTTGTAATAATTATATTTTGTTTGTTCGCTTACGAGCTAATAGTTTTTGTGCTACGACGAGCACAGTTGCGCGCATGAATGTTTCGTGACGAGTGTTTCTCAATGTGTTTTTTTTTTACAGTGTTTATGTTCAAGTATGAATTGTATAACTTTCAATGTATGTATGTATGTATGTATAATTGCATGTGTAAATGTGTATATGTGTGATCAGTCAGTAGTACGTCCGTCTCTCTGTGTCCCGTCAGTCCTTGCGCAGGACTCACGTGAATCTGCGCATCCACGTGAGAGCCTTAACGCTCGGGGAATTAACGCCTTAAACTTTACATGAATTAAGAATAAGGGAACCTTAAGTTTGCTTTAGTTTAGTTTGTTGAGCCTTCGTGCGGAAGAAGGTCGCCCGTGACCTTCTTCGCATCCCGTTGCGGCTCTTGTACCAACATTCATAGTACCTTGGGAGAGAGTAAGCTACGTTCGAGCTACTGCCATTCTGGCCAGCGAACAAACGTCACTTAGCAGCAGCTCTATTAATTATGGCACGTTTCGGGCTCGAGTCTTTGGCGCTGCGACGAATCCTGAAGCCCGAATTACAGGATCAGTCAGATTAGAGGATCATCGTGATTAGAGGACCATCAAGAACTGTTGAGCTCGAATTGAAAAAGGCAAAGACCACAGATCACTTTCGATTTGGTCTGAAATTTAGCATCAGTCTACTCCGGATCAGGACTCCACACTAAAGTTCGCCGCAGAGCCATAGATTTCGAACCTTCCAACGATCTATCTTTAAACTCGTCACTGACGAGTCCAGATTTAATGAATTTACGAACAGCCACATGATCCGTAGATCGCACACACGCGATTATCAAAAACGTCCACTACGCGTGCAACTGTTCGGAAAGAAGTCTCTGGATTTATTATCAATATACTGCTGAGACAGCGAGTGTTTGCGAAATGACCTCTCTTGGACACGCGAAAGTTGATGATGACATCCTGGATCTTCGATGATGATCCTACGTGCTCTCGATGTTCCCACTTATTTCGTCGGCTTTCCGCTTAACACCACGATCCTCGGGGTGCTGAGCTGCCAACTTTGGGGCCTGCTGATCATTTAAGGTTGAGTGATCTTGACTGAGGGGTCGCTCTTGCTGTTGCGACTCCCGCTCAACCTGCAGGGACGTCTCCGCCGTCCAAGGGGTCCACTCGTCTCAGTAGTAACTGAACTTTCATGGTTGCTGATTGCTTTGTTGATTAACAACGTGCTGGAGGGTAAAACTCAGCGCTCGGGGATCCCCATGCAACCTCAGGGCCTGCTCTAATCGCTGCTCCTGAAGTCGAAGCTGCTCTCCTGTCGACAGCAAAGAGATCAGTTAGAATAATTGACTGCGATCTGTATGTACTTTGAAAAAGAACATCCTAAGATTTTGATGCATACCTAGATCAGGAGAGAGCGTGTCAGGTTGGGACAGTTGTTGGTTCGTATGGTGTCCCGGCATTCCGGATGCTCCACCGCCATTGTGCTGTCCCAGGTGATGCCTCATTTCGTTTCCAACTGCAGAACTTGCAGCTGCGGCAGCGGCTTGTGACATCTGTGGATTAGAAATTCATGACCTCAGGTCGATTACTTTTGCTCGTGGACTAGGATACCCTCGTGGAATTTCCGAAAAGACAATTCTAATTCAATGATTGCAGATCAAAGCGGAAGCAAGGTGCACTCACCGCTAGCCTAAGGGCAGCTTCTGTATGGGTTCGCAGCAGAGCTTCCGCCTGGTGTATCCTAAGAGCCTGCTCGCTCCCAGAAGCTTGACCACCTTGTTGTTGAGGACCAGAGTTTCCCTGACCTCCACCACTCATATCACCGTTGTTGCCCATTCTCATGGCTGCCGCTATCTGCGCCATGTCCATTGACGAGAGGTTGGGGGATACAGAATTTTGAAGTCCTGGAATTGAAGATCATTCTTCTATTAACATTCATTCAATAGGCTAAGTTAGAGGTTGTGATTCTATTTGATCTGAAAGATCTTCACCTGCTGACACAGCAGCCATGACTGCCATACGTTGTTGTTGCGATTCCATCTGCTCTTGATAGTGTTGAGCTGAACCCGGTTGACCTTGCCTCAGCATCTCGCTCAGCTTGTTTCCACTTGGTCCTGGCGACGCCATGTTGTTGTTGTTGTTGTTATTGTTGTTGTTGAGAAGACCGGTGCCTGCACAAAAATCTACTCTAATCAGTATATTGAGTCGAGCATGCGATATCTAGTTTATTCGCTTACAAGTGAGAGGTTCATGCAATCTTCAGTATTTCAGGATCAAATTATCAAAAGAGGACCTGTTCATTTCAAGATGTAACTGAAATGGATAGGTCTTCTTTCTCTAAGCGACACAACATCTACTTCCATTCCTTCAAAAATTCACAAGACGATGGTACTATGAGAGCTCGCGTGGTTCATAAAATTTGCATGGTTATCGCTATTGGTTCTTTTCTTTCGTTGCATGTCCAACCTCAGTTGAAAACAAATAAAATGCGACGTGATTTGTGCGTACCAGGTTCACTACCGGCTGAGGACAGTCTTCCGTTTCCACTACTGCTATCCGAGTGAGCTGAGGGCGAAGGGCACATTGGTGGTTGTTGTAAATTCTGAGGTCCTCCGGCTTGGCTTCCCAAAACACCGAGACCTGCCCCTGAGAAGGAAAACAATTCTGAACCAGTGCAAATATTCATGAACTCGCTCTACTCAGATAAAAAAAAGAAAAATAAAGCAAGAATACTCAACATTTTCTAATATCTAGACAACGGATCTGTACTGACTGGTGAGCAGTTAACTCAAGAATCATTCAAATCCTTTTTAGATCACTACAAAACTCAATACAAACGAATTTAGACCCAAATTCGTTTTTGCAAGCAAGGAGTAGCTTTTTATACCTAAACTGGAACCAGCGAGTAGTTCCCTCTCTCTCCTTTCGGCAGCTGCTCTACTTAGAACATACTGGGCCGCAAACTGATGTTTCGGGTCCATCCTCATGTGTTCCATATGGGTCAGTAAACCTGGAATCAAAAAAGAAATCAAACACCTGTTAATGTATCTGTCTGGATATTAGATTAGAATTTTAAGGTAAACTTACCACCTTCATGTGTGAAGACAGCATTGCAGACGGAACAAGGCCACATCCTGAGACTGCTAATCTGACTCGTTTCAGGATGACAAGCTAGGTGTTTCCTGAGACTTCCCTCGTTGACGTAGTGTTTACCACAGACCGGACATGGATGGTTGGCAGTCCGTCGCTTGGCTAGGTAAGCCCCGGCAATGGAGGTTGTGCAGTCAGCGGGGGGAACAATAGGGCGACACAATGTCAAGGTCAATGCCAAGCAGGATAAGCGTCCCGATGAAAGAAGCCTTCACCGCATTCCCAAATATACTGTCTCACAGACTTCGAAAGTGGAATTGACAAACTTGACAAAGCTATCTTGGAATTTATAATCAAAAGCTTTCGACATCCAACCAGCAATCTGGATTTGGACTTTGGATAGTCAGAAGTGATAGTTCCAGTTTCGAAGTCTTGATCCAGTTCAAACAGATAGAGACTGAGAGAAAAGTTGTGCAACTCTGTTTGTTCATATCTTGACTCGATTTTCATGATTAGTTAAGAAAGGTAATTATTGCAAGGTATATCATTCCTCTATATGTTGATTGGTTGTACTTTTCTCTCAGATAAGTACTTTGTCGAAAAGTAGAGAATTCATTCAGGTAGTTCGAGACGATTCCAATGTTAGTAGAACCCAGTTAGTAGAGTACGAAGAGTTTGCCCGCACCAAAAGCGATTCGGGTATAAATTCCTTAAGACTATCCACGTTGGAATATTCTTCTCACCACCTCTATTTTCCTTAACTCGTCTTTCTCTCATTCTCTTTCACAAGTAAAAATGTCCCGGTTATTAGTGGAGTTAGGAATGAAAGATACGACAAATCGAAATACTAGGATTAGTATTCAGGATATGAGTTTAGTACTAGAGGATGACATTAGATGACATATTTTAGGATCTCATGTTCTAACTGAAAACCTTGTTCTCCGTTTGAAGAAATCTTCCAACTTTAATATGATACGAACACAAATGACTTGAGTGAGTAGAGTGAGTAGAGATGAGTTCTAGGTGAATTGTTTGGTACATTACGACATTTTTAGATGAACTGATGATTGTTTTTGAGAAAACTAAGATGAACCCATTACCTGATGACTAATTGAACTAAAGTGAGTGAGAGAAAGAGAGTTTTATATAAAATTTGAGGATACTTACTGGCAACGCCGGAGGCATTGGGATCCTTGTGGGTGTGCTTCATGTGCTCCATTAGTGCTTCGCCGCCGAGGAAGAGTTTGTGGCAGACGGGACAGCTAGTAGCGTTGGGGCCGCCGAGAAGGGCGGCGTGTTGCTGGAACACAACACGCTGTTGCAACTCCTTTTTTGGCCAATGGACACGCGGACACCAGAGAGTCACCCCAGATACCACCCCAGAGTTGTGTACCAGAAGCGCAGGACAGGCGGGCACAGAACAGAACGATACCAGTGAGAGTTAAGGCACATTGTTGCCGCCGCCACCACGGACTACGCCTTGCACAGATTAGCTTTTTGCTGTTTCTTTAAATTGGACTCAGGATGTCTTAGGGATCAGGGATCACCAAGAACCTGTTTCCAACATCCACTCTAATAAGTCTACTATCTCCAGCTTGTAAGTTTCTCTACTCTTCGCACTTCTAATTGACTTATTAGAGGAATGGTTGGAAGTTTGCAATCGGTTTTTTGAAAACAGGTTTTTGAATCAGGAGAGATTTGGTAAATTGAAGGAGAGTTAAAGGAGATATAAAGGGAGAGTTAAAGGGAAGAGATATGTGAAAGGGTAAAAGGGAGAGATGTTTGGGATTGGACCGAAGCAAAGCCCAAGTAGATGAATATGAAAGCTACGAGTCCGGAAGTCGATCGAACAACGGCTCCTTCTTCGGGAGCGAAATAATTCATATAGTTGGCATTTGCTGTTTAATCCTTACTGTCACTGTTTCGATCGACCTCGCATGTCCTCGCGGATGATCGGGACGTGGGATGTGAGCATATGCAAAGCATAGATTCAATGATCGGCAGTAAATAATCTTAATTCTTATAAGACGAAATACGACGTCCTTTCTCATTATTATTTTTTTCAATTCTCTGATTTCTTTATTAAAATTAATTTCACTGCTGCTGTGCATGTGCAGCAGATCTAGTCACCGGTGAAAGAACTTCTCGCGGTCATTGGCTATCATTCTTTTTATTGTTCCCTTGCTATCTCGTGTAATGTAAAGTCGACTTCGAAGGTCACGCGAAGGAAAAATATGGCGGGTAACCTTGCTCGAGGGACAAGGGAGCGGGTTTATTAAAATAGGTTCGAAAACCCAATAAAGAGTTGAGAAGAAGCGGTGAATAAAAAGAATTAGGGAAAGGCTAAAATCAGAAACGATGGCATTGACCCCAATGAAGTTTGGGGGTCTTGGTGCTCCCGTTTCTTTCATCCTTCGTAACTTCTCTTCTCGTCTCCCTCCACCCCGTCCTTCGGATTACTCCTTTTTTTAAAACCCGTGAACGTTTCTTTTTCGCGAGTTCGTCAGCCTTCGTCTCTTTTTTTTCCCCCAGACCTAGGGCAACCGAGACCAAGTTGAGAAAGAGCTGCAGCATCGCATGCAAGTTATTCTCGGAGGGAGGCTGCTGCGGTCCGAAGGTTCGACGCCCCGACCTGGCCCAAGTGGAAAAAACCGGTTTCTTCCTGAGCTCTTCCTTTTTTACTGCATCCTCGCTTTTTGCACCGGGCAGCACCGGAGAACGCGCACAGATCTCTCTCTCTCTCTCTCTCTCTCTCTCTCTCTCTCTCTCTGTCTGTCTCTGTCCCTCTCTTTTCATCTCTCTTTTTCTACCTATCTTTCTTTCCACATGGCTTTCTTTCTTCCTCTATTCTCCAGGCTTATGTCTATCTTTCTCGTCTTCGCTCGAGGCGCAAGGGACGTTACCGCGTGGGCGAATACGCGAGAGCCTCTATGATTCTCCGTGACCAGATTCATCTCGCGTGTCCGCCGCACCGTTTTCCATTACCTATTACTTACTCCTAATTCCTAGTTTCTTTACCTCCCGCCGATACATCAAATCACGCTGAAATTATTTACGCCCGAGACTCAACGCCGCAGTCTGCCACCCGCCATTCTATATTTGTAATTCCTTACTTCCGGCTTCTCTCGACTGATTTAGATCACACGGCATTAACAGGACTTGCCGTTGCCACTCATCGGTCACCATCCTTCCACTCTGATTCAGACTTCCCAGAACTCGTTCGAAATCTGATAAGATCATGCACCGTTAACCAATCCCTTTCTTTTATCTCGATCATGATCAGATGGTTTTGTTTTGCAAATTAGAAAATGGAGAAAGAGGTGTGTGTGAAAATTGTTAACTGATGAATTGTTGATTGGAAGGTTGATCAGATTCAACTTGTCTCTGAACTCGTCGGAGTTCAGATGATGGTCTGAATTCAGAGGATAGTCTGAATTCAGAGGATTGTCTGAGTTCTGATGATGGTTTGAGGACCAGATGCTCCGAAAAAGTAATGGGAAGTGCGTGACTGAATCGTGATGGCGATGGTGAGGTGATGCAAGGACTTTGATGCTCAGGAGCCTCGAGTTGCTCTGATTTGAAAGCGATTCGAGCAGAAAGTGGCTTGTCCAGACTCTTCAATGTCTAAACCAGGTTTGGGCCAGGGAGTGGCGTAAAAAGGAAGTGGGTGTGAGCACACGCGTAGCGGTGCGTGACGTCGGACACGATGTAGCCATTTTGTGCTCGAGGAGAAGAAATCATCTTTGATCTTTCTTCTAGTAAGTAAGACTATACAAGTTACGTGTAGAAACAGAGTGAGATACGTTCAGCAACGGTATCCCCATGAGCAAGTGGTTCGAGTAGTTCTTAAGTATCCCTGGGGTCTTATTCAAAGATGATGTCGTATTTACAGCAAGTCGATGCAGCCAATGATGCTTCCAAGTATTAAAGCTTTCTCACAACCTCCTTGCAAATAAAACGTCAGCAGGGGGCCGTTAGAAAAAGTCTGCAACTATAAATTAGATCTTTATCTTTACATCTTGTCTCGTATTCATTGAACAATTACACAAAACCGTCTGTACAATAATTGTGCAATTGTGTGTTTTAATTATGATCTTGAGGCTGCCATTTTTTCCGACCTTGGGTAAGAAAGCAGAGACCTCATTTTTTTTACAAGTCACGAGATTCGTTTCATGCCGAAATTGCAGCGGAGATTGTTCTTTGAGATCCTCGTCGCTCTGCACTTGCGAGTGAAGGTCCTTTGCGCAATTCTTTTCCTTTCCTGTTCTTTTCATGGTCTCATGTATAATTTTCGACTCTTATGTTTACGAAATTACTTTTCAATGTTTTCGTGAATTATTATCTTTTACAGTCAGTGAAATGGACTTTGCATGTTTGTGAGATTTCTTTCTTTTTTTTTTTTTTTTAATGAAATATAATTTCTTCTATTTGGAAACTCAGTTCCGTAGGTCTAAATTTAAAGCGAAGGTCTTGCTTGCAGTTCGTTGCTCTCTGCAGATTGCAAGACTCGCATGCAAATCTTTTATTTTTCTTTGCATCCACAATACATTATGCTTGCTCAGAGAGTAAAAAAAAAATTATTAGATACGCGGAATTATTAACATTTTACAGTCTAGCTTTTATGAATCTTTGTTCTTTTCTTTATCTCTGAAGAGAATTTCACGATTTTTTTTCTCATGTTTAGTGTAAATTCTACGAACTCTGAAATTAAAGCGGGCCGAAGTCGAGGTCTTCTTTCAGTTAGTTGTGCACTTACTCTGGACCGAAGGTCTTGTGGCGTGCAATTCTTTTCTCCTTCCTTTTTCCTTTCCTTGGCTTTTTTGGTTTCGACGAGGCCGCGAGCCTCGTCGGCAGACAACCTTCGTACGATACTTTGACTGCCTGAAAGATACTTGCCCGCCCCTCGTATCTCACCTTGCAGAGATTCTTTCTTTCCTTTGGTCTCGCTTTTACGATTGCCGAGAGGAAAATGAAACGTAAATACTTTCTCGCGTAACCAGCAATACACTCCGCGGAAAATAAGAGTTCTTACTCATAGAAATTTCCTCAGGATAATGCGCATCCTACCGAGCAAAAAATAGTTCGTTCCATTTATCTATTTTCGCCTCAAGAAGGAAGTCAATGAGGCCAATTCGTGACGCGGCAAAAAGAGTAAAATAAAAAAAAAATTCAATAAAAAATTACCTGATTCTTTCCCGTGACCACGCGTGAAACGAAGCTGAGTCACAAAGCGAGAGACAGAGGGAAATAAATGCATTTTAATTGCGCCGAAGAGCGATTGTTCCCGAACCTGATACACCGCATTCAATATACATTTATTCACTCTACCCGTATTCTTTCTCTCTTAAATTCAATCCGCCCCATGGAGCTGGTAATCCGCGAGTAACACGTGTCGAAACGAAGAGAAAAAAAAAAGTGGTGAAAAAAGGAAATGCATATACATACGGGCACAAATAAAAAGGGAAAGGGTGATCGCGAGAGCCTCCTCGTGTTGTGCCAATACACGTTTCCCCTCAATTGTTGCCATACCAGAAAGGCGGGGGAGGGGCACAATAGAAAAATCCACCCCATCGAGATCGACAAACGAGAATGATTTCATTAGGACCCTCGTAGGTTGGTCCTTCCGAGGGGAGGAAAAAAAAAGAAACCTGAGGGTGGAGCCGAAAAAAAAATGACTGGGAGATTTGCAGTAGGGGAGAAAAATTTCATGGGCCCGAGAGTGAGAGGAGGGTCAAAAATAGAAACTCTGCGAATGCGAATTCGCAGTGGCGATTTACGAACGTTCCGACCACGAAAGGCCGTCCCACTTTTCTATTTTAATGCCGCAAAAGAGACAAAGAGTGCGTCCTCCTGGAGATTCGCCAGGCGTCGATGTTTACCACGAATGGAGCCTTGCTTAATTGGAAAACGGTTTAGGGTAAAAAAGTTTGTTTATGGAAAAATTGTCGAGTTTTCCCGGGGCGAATATATATTTCTGATTCGTGCCTGAACTCTAGCTTTACTAATTAGTATTATTATTATCAAAACTTACATAAACCCTGAATGTAATTGGCAATATTTTGATAAAGGCAAAGAGTTTATGTAGAATATGGATATCATTGTTTGAAAGGAGCATTCGGTTCTCGAGAGTATTGCGTGATCCAAAGATGTCTTAATTAATATAATCGATACGTTGTAAACATCGTTTGCTTTATTCTAGCTTTTATATAAACCCTTTCAAACAAAATCGTACGATTTCAATTTTATTCACAGTTGAAATAATTTGAAAACAGTTGAATTTTCACAAAACGAAAGTAGTTTATTCTCGTATTCGGAGGTCACGTGGTCCAGAACGTGTTTCACTCAAGTAAAAATAAATCTCAATAGCTAACGAGTTTTTACCGAAAGTGGCGCTCTGGAGCAATTAAGAAAACGTAGAGTGGAACGGGGTTGCGAAAGACAGTAAAGGGTTGTATCGTGTTGCACGGCATTCAACCCTTGTATCGCTAAACTACGGATAAATACGAAGTAAAAGTGGGTAAGAGAGTGAGGCAGAAGAGAGAGTGCAAAAAGAGATGAGGAAGGGAGAAAAAGAGATGGGAAGTGGTTGATTGACTATGCAGAGTGCTGTTCTGATCTATACTCTTATTATTTTGTAGACTCGTGTCCGAGTGTATTGTCTTTCTTGGCAAGATAATGTTTCATCGACACGCCAACTCTATCCCTCAGAAACTTTGATTAAAAAAAGGAATTTAGAGCAAAAAGTGAATGCGATGAAAATTTCAGCTCTGCATTTAAGTTCACACTGTTTAATTTGTGAAAAAAATGTAAAATCCATTAATTAGTGTAAGATGAACTTTTCTCTGGGGGATTTTTTGCCCGATGAAGAGTAAATGTCTGAGCTCATTTGTCTTTTTAAGGAATCGAGAAGGAAGGTTTCTGCGACCGAAATAGCGAAAACAATTTCAAGAAATCTGCTCCGTGAAAATTCGATTAGACTGGGCAAGATGGGCTTGCTTTCCATTTGTTTCATCATTTTATTTTCTCATCTCACAAACGGGAGTGGGAGCAAGCGAGAGATAGTGGCTTGAAAAACGAGTCTGAGGAAGAAGAACTATCAAGACTCTGTTTCTCTCGCAGCGTTTTAATTACACCCTGGCCCGTACTTGTACAAGTGCAATGCGATATTTTATTTCTGCGGTAATCCGGCAGAGAGAATCAACTAGCAGAGTGTCGCAGTAAAGAAAATTCCCTGAAAATAGCTGGACTAACGTTTCCCAACAATTTTCTCTACTCGCAAACCAATCTCTATTTTAAAATCACATCGCTGAAAGCAAAGCTTAATTAGCAGAATGTTTATACAGAGCAAAAGGAATTTTAAGTTTATGCCAGAGAGAAAATTGTTCTCATTTATGCAGGAAATATGCAGGCGGAAATTTTGCATCCCTTTTGAAAAATTCTTCTTGTACTTTTTACTATATTACCCTTGCGTTATTTCCCATTAATGGAAAGTTTTTAAGTTAATTTTCTATTTTTAATAAAGGCTTTGTTCATTTTCGTTTAGAGTTTTCGTGTAGAGGACAGCGCGGACGTTTCTCGTTAGAAAGTCAGATTACGCAAGATTTATCGAGGCATTCTGGGGGTGAAAGGGACTCCTGAAAATTGAACGGGGTTTTAACCGCGGATTAGGTTTCAATTAGAGGATCCGGAGAAGCCAGGGCGTTAAAACGCGAAAGTGCGATATTTATTGCCACTAAGGTAGTTCAACGTGTTGCTGGATCAACGTCAGATTCTTGGGGGGTGAGAAAGGGTAAAGGATCGAGAAGGGTAAAGGAATTTTCGAAGATAAACCAAAAAAAGAAAAAAAAAATATATATATATGAGAAAGAGTTCCCATGCCATAAATTATGCGGAAATATTAATAAAAAACTTACTGAGAGATTTATTGACTTTAGGGCTCTTTTATTGAATATTTAATACTTAGATGTTTGATGTCTTAAATGTATAAATCCAAAAACAGTTGAGAAAAAATATTGGACTTAACAATGGTCAACAGTATCCAGAGAGACTGAATGTAGAAACATGTTATTAAAAGTAATACCTGTGGTAAAAATCTTTAATAACAGAGTGGCTATAAAATGTTGCAAATGTATTACAAAGAGAAAATTGTGTAAGACATCGGAAGGAAGGAATAAGTAAGGGGTTAGGTGAGAGAAAGAAAGGTTGTAAGAGATGAGAATTGAACCGGCGCTCGGCAGATGCCTTCCCACGTTTTTTCGCCAAGACATGTGCCCGACGCGCAAAGGGTTGAGAAATTCAGTTGGTCGGAGCAAAAAAGTACCCCACGACACGAAATTCCGATGCCTAGGCCTCGTGGAACCTCGGCATCCTTGAGTCGTTGCACATATTGTTCAAAGGGGTGAATTTGATTAGAGGGTTAGCCGTCTTTTCCCGATTTTTTCTCAGCTTCTTCTTATTCTTAATCTCCGCCGCCACCTCCCCTTCTTTACTTTTACACCACGTGGCACCAGGACCAGTTTCATGAACAATGCCCTCGTAATAAGTCTCAGGACCCGAATTTTTCAATTTTGCAATAAAAAAAACTATGCAATAAAAAAAAACTATGACCAAAAATGAATATAGTTTACTGCCGGGATTTAGTTGTTGCGATTTAGTAACTTTAGTAACTTTTGTGGAAAGCAGACCCAAGCACCTTAAAGAAACCCAGCTTTCGATTATAAATGAGCTTTTCTACTCGAATAGCGTAGTTGGCAAAATAAAGTGCGTAGCATTGGAGCACTTTGGTGATAATCTGCAGAGAGGGAGGGGTGTTGCTCGTCGCACGGCATTCGGGGTCAACGACACGAAGAAAGACGCTATCTGGAATTCGCTCAAGATTTTTAAGACTTCAAAGTCCGTGAGATATCGGTCGTATTGCTTCCTTGTTCTCGATGGGACAACCGAGCCGCGCGAAAGCTTGATCCCTGCTTTAATTGTGAGGTCTAATTGTAAGCGAAAAGGGATGCTGGGACAACAACTTAAAAAAACAGCAAATTTAAAAAATAAAATAAAATAAAACGTGAAAAAGGAAGTTCAAAGAAGAAAATCTTCCCTTTCCTTCGATGCAAGCGTGACCCACCACCATGTGTGCATACTCTTAGTATGCAGATATTAATAAACGCTCTGATGTTGTTATTTTTAAGAATGATAGTTTTAATTGCCCATTGCGAGAATAGATAGATGAGACGTATTGCAAGCAAGATTACGTCAAAAGAGAAAATGATTGCTCTAGTCGAATAGGGATGGTAAAAGTATACCCGAGGAAAATAACACCTGAGTTTGCAGTAGACATACACTTTTTCTTAAGGAATTTCATTTTTATATTTAGAAAAAGAAGGGATTGAATCTCAAAATTTGAGTCAGCGAAATTTCATTGGTGTTTTTTCCTCTGGTGTTAATTTTTCGCAATCTTATTCGTCTGGGCGGTTTTCTATTTTTTTCGTTCAAGCTCGCTAGACGTTCTACTTCTCTTCCTTTACTGGAACCTGCTCTCGCGTCATAGAGGTGAAAAATGTTGTAACGATCGTGGACGTCGGATTTGGTACATACATGACTGACCTTCGACGTGTGAGTCCGGAGGCTGGACTCCGTGGCGAAGCCCTTTCCGCAAATGTTACAGTGGAACGGCCGATTCTTCGCCCGTTCCACCTGCGCATCGTGGTTCCGCAAGTGCTGCTGGAGATTCGACAGCTGGATGAAGGCCCGCCCGCAATCGGGAAGGTGGCACTTGTAGGGCCGTTCACCTGCAATCAGAACACCTTTGATTAGAGCCGGCTAAGGTCTGTCATTACCCAAGTTTATGCGTCGAAAAAAGTTCCTCGAAAGGAACAAAAAAGCCCCAGTTAAGGAGCTTTTTTGCTTCTAAATAATAAGTAACGAAAATTGCTCCTCTAATTCTAATTCGTGAAATGTGACTAGTTTTTATTCTCACTTCGTCACTTTCATTAATGTAGATTTAGAGATTGTAGATTTAGAGATGAAGTAGGATTCTTCATTCTTATCAAGTAAAATGATGCAGATTTCTGGGATTATGTTGAAAACGAATTCTACACTTTTCGGGAAAAACAATAAAAGTATAGATAATGAGAGAAATCAAGTGGAAACATTCGTGCTATATAATTGAAAAAATTGAATAAAAGATTTATTCACAAATTCTTTAACTAAAAATAAGTACATACAAGTACGCAGTGATGTTCTAAGTCCCATAACAGGAACATTACTAACCTGTATAGAAAAGAAGGAGTACATTCAAGAAATTAGCATTAAAATTCTTTACAGCCTTTCATAATACCAAATCATTTTCTGCAAATATTTTTTCATCAATTTGAAACTGATCAAAGTATATTCAGTACCTCGGGAATGGATCTAATTAGCAAGTATAAGAAATCTTCGAAATCTTGATATTTTCTATTAAAGCAACATTTTAAACTGTATCTCTTCAACTTCTTATTTTTCTTCTCCTCTTTCTCGATTCCGACCCTTCACCTCTTCTCCCGCCGGCAATGCACTCGATTGTAATTTCCACAAGCGATTGGCTCAATTTAACTTTTATTAATATCGACATTCTTCCCTGAGCTTTTTACCCCGGGCACTCTACGATGCCGGACGATTCATCTTTTATTCAATCGCCGATTCATCCAAGAATTTCTCGAATGAGGGACAAGAGGGAGGATCTAGAGAAGAGGATATTTGTATCTTTTAATAAAAATAAGCCAGGCAAATTGAGCGAATTTTCCTCAATCTTCGTATTTCTTTTTTTTTTTGGGAAAATCGACTCTTCAATATTTCCACCCTCGTCCCAACCGGAACCAGACCGGTTTTAAACCTGGGGAAAGGGAAAAAACGAAGGGCAGGAACTGTTATTAAAAATATCGACTCGTACGTAAAACCAAGTCACGTAAGAAATGTTTTACGTGGCTTACAATATAAAGTTCATTGTCTGATCAATAATTCTGTAAACGTTTAATTCCAGTTACAAAATTGAACGTCTTAACAAGATATCAAGCACTTTCTCATGCAGTAAATGATATTTACGATTTTCATCGCGCGCACTTCCGGCATAATGTTTTAAAAGAAACTGCGGCGAAAGTGAGTAAATTTCTTTAGAACAGGGTGGGTGAAGGATAAAAAGGAGAATGAGGAGAATGAGGAGAATAAGGAGAATAAGGAGAGTTGGTGCAACCCTTTCAGTCTCGTACACGGCACTTCCGGTAACGAGGCAGCGCACGCAGGGTGGATTACGGATGTATGTGGCTGCATGTAGCTATAATATAAGCGCGTGTAACATATATGTATACAACGTATATATATAAACGGCTGTGGAAGCGCGTACTGACTGCTGCGCTCCCGATAAATGTTTCAGGGTGCAATTAAGTACCAACAACAATAAGAAACCAGCCCCTCGGCCTCGGCAGTCGCATATTAATTCGATTTTAATTGCATCAGGAAAGAAAACATACGGCTTAGCAGTACACACCTGTGTTCTTTCTATCTGCCGATACACGTGGAACTGTGGATATTTTGCTTCTAAATAAATTATAGTCTCTTCCTCGTGCGCTGAAAGGTCTATGACATTATAGTCCATTTTCATTCTTCTAAATATATAATATATTTTCATTTTATACTTCCTTTAAAATTATCCCCGAGATAAAATCAATAATTCTTCATTGGAAAATTCATTGGAAAATTCATGACATGCTCGTTTAGGATATAAGTGCACTAATAAAGATGATAAGCATTTCTATACTCAATCACCTTCGACTTCTGATGATGAATAAACGTTTCTAGTAGATAAGAGAAAATGCTAGTTTCCAGACTTAAAGACGCCTTGCATAATATTCGAAGATTCAGTGGTATAACGCAGGTGAAGCGGATAAAACACAAGACAAGTCATTCGAAATGAACGACAAGTCGACCGGAATTAGCAACGCTGTCACCAAGATAGTCTCACCTTGACCTTAGCTAACGTGAACTTATTAAGGTGGCACTTTATCTATCACGACAAAACTTTGGATAACAATACATTTTCCACATCTTCTCGAGTATATTGTTATCCGCTCCCTGTAAAGGTTTTAATTGAAAAATTATAGCCCAATAGTAACGGCTTTAATAATTAAGTTAAATAGATCGATAAATAGATGAGGCGGTTTTTCAAGAAATTAAAGCGGTATTTTATAAGATCGATATCTCAAGAGGAGTTTCCCCTTTTAGTCGATACTTCTGTATATTATAAATTTTTCAATTACTTTATTATAAAAATGAAGCCGACTCTATTCTATTTCTTCCCCTAGAGTTTCTCTACACGAGAGGGTCGCGTGCGGACTTCTTCTTCAGTGATGAATTTCTCGAAATTAAATAATTTCCCGGTACTGCGACTTCTAATGGTTTCCTTCTGATAATAATTGACGCGACCGCGGGGCGAAAGAAGAATTATTAAATTTAAAATCTCGCGTGCCAACCGGAAGAACGAGGGAGAGAATAAGGTACACAAAAAGACCTGGAAAAAGTGAGATGGAAAGTTTGCTTGTCGAAGGGACGAGCAACCCTTGCCTTATTTGAAAAGGCAAGAATTACAAATCGTCAAGAAGTTTTTGATGAATCGTAGTAGTGGGCCCGAATCACACTTTTTACCCCTACGCTTTCTTTCACCCTCGACTTGGCACGCGAGCACGAACAAATCTTTCGATTGAGGGACAATTAATATTGCGTGTTGAACTTTTCATTCGCGAAAGAAATTATCGAGGTATTGACGCCTCTGTAATAAGAAAAGGAGATTAAACCAGCCCAAATATTCCCCGGGTTAGAAAAGTAGTTAGAATTTGAATTTTCGGTATCGGCATGAAAAAAAGTACTCGTCGCTCGTCCACTCGTCAAAATCACCGCGAAAAAGTGGAAACCACGGAGCACACTCACCAGGGGCGAAATCACCGCCGCACGTGGTGGAGGGGTGTGTGGATTCTCTCTCGTGCGCGGGACGTCCTCCACGACCCCTGCATACCCTTCCACCCCTTCGAGTCGTCATCCACCCCCTTGGGCAGGCCGGCCTCTTCTCTCGTTCTCTTGCTCGCTCTCGACCACCCTCGAGCCCTTGCGGCCCACTACACGTCCACGCCAGAAAATTAATGTCCCCTGCAATCCATGTATAATGCATTCGCATTTCGTTCAACGAACAAATGAACGCACCGCTATAAAATTTACGTGTCCCAACTCTCTGCCACTCTCTCTCTCTCTCACTCACACAATCATACGGCACCCCTGTCGGGCCTCTGCGTGTCTACGGCCCTGGACTCTGTCCACCTCGAACCCCCTCATCGACTCCAACAACCCCCAACCCCCTCGAGTTCGCCGTCATCGAAATTCCGGCTGAAAATCATTAAACTGCAACGCACTCACACATGTATACCTTTCCACCATCCCTCTAATCCCCTCGCTCGATAAATATTTCCCTCCTGCTTCCTCTCTCGAAATTTAGTAGAGCCGTCTTTTTGGGACGAGGGGCGTGCGTTTGGGCTGTGTTAGTTTTGGACTCACGGAAAGACCAGAGAAGTGCAAAGTGAAAAATTCAAAACGTATATAGGGGATGATGATGATGTGGGGGACTTGGGTGAAAGGCGGGGGACGGAGAGGGTGCGTTCGGCTTCGATCGGGAAAATTTACTGCATCGCATGGGCGTTGTTTCGATAGAGAGGATTTAAACAGCGAGATTACGTCTCTGTTGTTTCCTACTGTTATTTATTGTCATTCGGTTTATGAGAAAAATCATTTAAAATAGATTTATGGCACGATTTTTTCGGATGATGATGAGTTTTTTTTTTGTGAGAGAGTTAATGGATATTTGCGTTTGGCATTCAGTGATTTTTCGATTAAAAGTATAAATGTTAAAAGTGTTTAATTAAGGGATGGATCATGCGCTAAGGAGGAGGTGTCACGTCTTATGAGCGAATCTAACTTTTAATTAAAAATAATGAACGATAAATAAATACTATTTATTCCTAAATCTAAAAAGCCTCTCGAGAATAATCTGACTTAATCTTCAAAAATGCAACTCCAATTAAAATTATTTTCCCAGCGAAAATAGGAAATCGGAGGTTTGCTCATGGGTAATATCTGAATGAAAGGAAAAATATAAATGAAACTCCTGACCGATCACGAGCGTCTTTGGATTGAAAAAATCACTTTCGTAGGTCTGTAAATTTACTCTCCTACTTCCGCATACATCACAGGCTTTATTCTAGATATAGGTCACCTCAAGACTTTGTGTGGCGTTTGTTTGACGTCCATGATTGGTTAAAGAATCGTTAAGGATGAGGAATCGCGATCGACAGTCTTGATAACGCCATAGTAAACGATGGGATGCGTTTTCGTGCGACTAGATCGATAATGCCAACCTTCAAAGCTGTCACTGGACTCCATTGTAAAGACCGATTGTGTTCAGTAATGCACCCTTTCCTTTTATGAAATTCTGTCCTTCCTTAATTGTATATCATCGATCACTAAATTCTTGCACTCACTCACTTCAACGATATCCATAAATTCTCATCAAGATTTTTAAATAAAAATAAGTTATTAAAGGAGAAGTTCTTATACAGGAAGAACTGATAAAATCTTGATAAAAAATTCACGAGATTCATAAAGTTAAAGATTGTCACCATAAATTATTCAAAGTTCTGGAAGTTGGAAATGAAGAACAGTAAAGTGAAATTAGTAGCTTCGTGTTGAGTGAAATTATCAACGGGTCACACGTGTCTGGAAGACCGACCGATCATTTTAATAGGCAATTATTTGATAATTAGTCCTTGAAATCAAACATTTTGATAACTGTATTAGAATTCTTCATGAAAAGTATTTCAGATTTAAAAGAAGTTTATGCAATATTTTGACTGCTTCTGAAAAAAATAATTTTACGGAGAACTTCAAAGACTGATTCATTATTCTCACAAAGCTAACTTGAACATTTGATCTGACATCCCCACAAAGGTTTGTGGAATCTGCTTACGTTAGCAGACAAATCATTGCTGGGTGATGATCCTAGCATTGCAAAATAAGGGTTCCTTGTATTACTCTGGAGTACCTGGACCCCCGGGACTTTAAACAACGTCGGGTACAGATGTTTGCACACGGTTGTAGAAAAAAATGGAAAGGGGTTGAGGATCATTCTCGATGAACCTGGCGAAGACGAGTCAGGGGATATGGAGTCGAGAGGCAGGGGAGAATTTCTTTTTCGAAACCAGTTTGACTTCTGAGATTCGAGTCTCGATTGTTGGGCGAGCGAAAAGTTCACGGTTACATAAGGTTCTTAAGGCTGATTCAGCGCTAAGCGGCCAGATAAAACGGGAAAGAATTGAAAGCCGAGCTCCTTTCGTTTCAAACTGCTTTATATCTTTCGCAAAAATTGGATGGGGGAAATTGAATAAAACTTATTCCGGATTCGTGTTGAAATTTATAAACAATATAAACAGTGGAAAGGCCGAGCCCATCTTGAAGATACAAATGACATTCCAGACATGAAAAGAGGGTGAAATTGAGATATAATATAAAGTTGTCCGAGGAGTGCATAATTATTCAAAATGCATGTCAACAAGATGATGTGGGGAGGCATTAGGAGAAGATTTATATAGGAATCCTGCGGGATTTAATGCTGATTGGATCTGGATGTCATCACGTGAAAGAACTCGTGCAACAAAACTCTCGTAAAGTTCGCGGCATATTTTATGAGGAAGATAAAAAGTACGATTCACGTTGATGCATAAATAGGTGTTTTCAACGGTGCGATGTACTACTGCTGTACCTAAATGTGCACTTAGGCGCCATATAGACTAGCAGTATAGTGCATTGCGCTAGTGTACGTTACGAAGCATAGCATCCCTTTCCCGAGCGATGCAGCGGAGCGTTTCACGCATGCATGGAAATCATTAAAATAAAATGGCCGATAACAAATGACTGTTGCAAAGAGGGGAACCCTACCCGGTCGGCCATCTTGGTTCACGTGACCGTCATCCGGGAAACCACGGGCACGCCACGCCCCTTTAATGATTTCTACCCCCTGGCGAACGTACGTACGTGCGAAATTTCGCGAATGTGTTGGTGGATTCGCATACGTGAAGTACAGTCATCATCAGTAGTCACGAAATTCAACCCAGCCTTGGTACAGCCTCTTTCATACACCCCAACGCAACGTTATTTCATCCCCTTTCGTAACACTTAATGACTTAAAAAAAAGGGTAAAAGAGGTGAAAATTGTTTTTTTTATAGCTTTTTTTGTTCTTAATCGGGATTTTTGTTCTTAACGGTGATTTCTTAGCCCTTGCATCATTACAGACTTTTTTTTGGGCCTAATCTTGAATTTAAAAAGCGTTTAAAGTATTTTTTAGTTCCTTGACGATCTCAAGATCTTAAAATCTACTATAGGCTCTGAAACCCATGAGAAGTGAACCCCTCGCATCCTAAGCTATCCAATTTTGCATTTTAATTGACCCAATGAATAATGGATTAGAAATGCTACTATTTCATAGAATGATTAAAACGAAAATTAGAAAATTTAAAAGTAACTGCACTCAGGATGAAAGAAGACGCATAAAAGTCTCGTATCCACTCTCATTAATTCCTCCTTCACGTTATCTTTAAACTGCATATAACTAAATGCGAGAAAGTTGCTACACTTGAATTCTTTTTATTGGATCACCTATTTTTCTGAAAATTGATTAGATTATCAA
The DNA here is from genome assembly GCA_900474275.1 of Synergus japonicus. NCBI lineage: Eukaryota > Metazoa > Arthropoda > Insecta > Hymenoptera > Cynipidae > Synergus > Synergus japonicus. The sequence goes on from UCOH01011176.1 coordinate 82,949, forward strand.
ACTAAGATAACAATATGTACTAATTAAACAGTTTCAACTAATTAGAGCGATTCGAAAAAAAGGATGAAATATAAATCAAAAGTTAGAATGTAAAGCTATTCTATAAAAGTAATTTCTTAAAGTATGAACTTCCGGTTTGAAGAGAAAGGTGTTCGGCTGGATAAAGCATGCGCGGGTGGAACATTATTCGGGCATATGGTATTCTCTTCTTATTCTTCCACCTGCTCTTACGAATGCTTAGCTATCTTTTGTTTTTCCCTTTTTTTCGATGCCTTCACCATTTTTTTCCACTGGCCCATCCGAGGGATCGTGGTCGCTGACCCGGAGGCTAGTAACCCTTTCTTACTTCCTGACCGCGTGTGTATACTTTCCTTCCTTATGCAGGGCGATGAACTTTTTCATTTTTTATTATTCGCTGATGGATCGATGGCCCCAACCCTCATTCTCATACACCTCCCCCGCAATCATCCCCGGTGACCTGTTTGGTTTCGGGTAAAAAAACGATGACTGCCGGCGATACGTCTCGTTGGCCTGCCTTCCTTCCAAATTAAAAGCCACGGAGGGTCAATGTCCGGTCGTTGGGAAAAACAAGGGGATCTTGTAAATTAAGAAGTTTAACTCCCAGTTCCTGGTTTTACCATTAATCTTCCAGAGATCTTCATTATTACCTATAGTGAAGAATTTTAAAACTTTATTTCTTACCCACTACATCTTCCCGATTTATTTATTGACCTCTTCCAGAAAGTCGCCCGCCTTTTCCTTTATCCTTTTACCCACAACAAAATGTAGAACGCTACTTGGCTTCTTTGTCAAGACAAGACTATATTTTCCCCTCTTGTCCCTACGCTCGAATTTAGAGATAGTCATTAGTCGGCGATTATGTAGCTAGTGAATGAAACGATGACAGACGGAAGACACGCGGCAGATTCGAAAAGGAGTGCCGTTAAGTCGTTGGATAGGCGTATAGTACTTTGATACCTCGATCATTTTTCTCGTTCTGGTCCCGACCGTAATTTATTCCCGATCTCTGATGAGTCCCATTGTACCGTTCAGCGCTTTGTCCTTGCCTTGTACGAGAGAAAGGGTTTCGAGGGTTGCCATGAATCCCGAAGATAAAAGGTTTGAGTGACTCTCTCTCGAAAAAGAAAAGGAAACAAAAAAAGAAACAAATCCCTCGAAAAGAATCTTGTCTTCTCTATTCTCGGAGGACATCCCTAAATGATAACGATCTTCGCAAATATCGTGTCGACAAGATTTCACCCTGTTATTTCCCTTTCCCCTTTTTTCGGTAACAACCCCTTGGTTACATCGTCGCGTCTCGGGAACGATTCACGCCACTTAAGCGGGCATTTTCTAGAATCTTTTTTTTATTCTCTGAACGACCACCAGACTCGGGTCATTAGGCAGTCGGCGGGCTGAAGGTTGGGCAGATCCTATCAACTCGTCGAGAGGAAAAAGGGGTAAAAATTAATGTCTCAGAATGAATGTTCTTTCTCGAGCCAAAGCCAAAGGGTGGAGGAGGACTGACGTGTTTTTATGATTTTTCTTCGTGAGTCATTTACCCCTTTCCCTAGTGTGATTTTTTAACCAGGATGAAAATATCGATGGAAAGTTTCAGGTGGTTTTCAGAACTTGAATCACGGAAATTAAGAGACACTTGAGACCTTCTCTCGAGTTTGCAAGGATTTGGAACAAAGTTCTCGGTTCTTGAAAGAATCACTCCAGCATTTAGCAATTTTTTCTAGAAATCTAATTATATATTCTGGGAGAGATGCAGAAGTGAGATGGAAGATTTTATCTTGGTTAAAGAGGCTTTGTAAAAAATTATTAGATTTGAAAGTGAACATCGATGTTTTCAATGCAGATGTCTGGCAGTTATAATTACGAAACAATTGAATGAAGGTTACTGGTACAGAGGGTAGCGATGCTTCTCAGAATAAATTTCAACTGAAATTGAAAGGGAGACACGTTGGCATTTTAAACAAAGAAAAATTGGATTTTCTTAGACTTAAATCATCCATGCGATGAACATTATTTTATCTTCTTATCGCTATATTCATTGGGAAAGAGATTTGTTTATTATAATACGAGACAATGAATATCAATTCTATAAATTCTTACGTAAGATTCTTTGAAACTGAATCCTACAAATATTATTATTCTTTAAAGAATATAAAATACTAATGTCGAATAGCTTTAAATTGGATGTTATAAAAAATGGATGATGAGTGACTATTCTGTGCGAGGATGACTAAAAATTAATTTACTCAAGTGTCGGGATGGGTACTTGTGGAAGTGAGTGTACAGATAAAAGGTGTAGAATAAAGTATGATAGTTTCTATTGCCAGAGGATCGTAAGACTGTCGAGAAATTCAATTTCTATGTAACCAAAGTGGTTTTCCTCTCACCTCCTCACACCTTCGGTTACGGTCAAGAAGTTAACAAACCATAATAATAATTAGTCAAGTTTAAGTGGTGAGGAACGAGCGACAGGTCCATAAAACTATCAAGCGTGCTGAAAAGGCCGGCTAAGGATTCCTCCGTGGTTTCAGCGCGTTAATGACGGTGTATAGGTACGACAGAAGGGAAAGATAGCTTCTCATTGCAGGAGTAACAAAGCCAGGATGATCATCAAGCTTGGCTCTTTGCCCCACATTCAAGACTAGACTTCTATAATTGCCATCCTTGCACAGAATTCAACCTTATTTTCAAAAAAACACTTTACGCAAAAAATATACTAATCGAATATGAAACATGTAGTTAAATAAACTGAAAACCGTCATATTTAAATAACAACGTGAGCTCTTAATTATGCAGTAGCTAATTTGAACATGTAATAAAAGAAAAAATTTAAATTATAGCAATGAAAGTTCAGGCTCTCATTATGAAACTTTCTGTTTGCTCCTCAATTTTCTATGCTTTCTCTGCAGGGCTTTTCTAATAACCGTTCATTTTTCTAACGACTTAGGCACTGAAAGTTGTTCAAATTGTCTATTTACATCATCATAAGTTAAGTTTCCAAGTGTCATTTTTATTAATTGGATTGGAACATTACGTGAGAGAAACTAATCATAAAACTTGTGTATTATAATTCTAATTTCTAATAATTATAATCACACAAGATTAAGGTTGTTTATTATTTCGAGTGAAAAATAAAAATGCAACTTTAAAAATACCAATCGGTGACATCTGAATAAGCGATTGCGGAAACTCTGGTGGCAGCAGCTGTCTTTTCCGAATTGCAGCGACCGCGACGTCGTGACTCGAGAAAAAATTGATTTCAGAGGGCTAATTGTGAGTTGGCAAGCAAACTCAAGCTCTTTAAACCGCGGGTCTCCCCGGCGGTGATTTACGCACGGCTTTTATCACCGTGGCGAAGCTCGGGCCGGTAGGTTAAGAATATTGAGCACGCCGGCCGTAAAATAAGATATAGATTTCCATCTAGTAACTTTCTACCAGGCGGGCCAACAGCCGCATGTGTGGGAGTAAAGCCAAGACGCCATACGCTCCATACGCCATGCCATACGGCGTATGGTGTAGGGTACTTACATACTATATAACTTTAGGAGAAGTTATTTCTTACGTTACGCTCTACCTACGTGCCAACACACGTGTATAATACATACAATACATGCAACTCACAACATCAACTCAGATTTTCTATTCCACATATTAAAAAAATAAATAAATAAAGCAAAAACTTAATAAATCAAGAAAGAAGTGTGTACTTTTCTCGGTGGAAAAGCGAAGGAAAGCACCGCGGCGCTATGGGCGTTAAAATATGACGATAATTAACGTTACTTCAGCAAAGATTATGAGCGATTTGCAATACATATTGCACATGGTGCCGTGTTTTATTGCTACTTTAGTTAATATCTTTTCTGACACGAAGCACGCATTATATAAATTGAGCGAACGAGCTACTGTCCGCGTGATGCGATTCTATTCAGGGTGAAACTCAAGAGCCGACGTTCAGATTAATCAGCGAGGTAAAGCGGCATTTGATGCGTTAAATTATAGTTTACCTTCCAGAGTGGCAATCGATATCCATAAGACGTTCACACAACGTCGTCAATGCCCGCTAACAAGTTACAACGCTCTGCCAACTTGCTCTCTACATACACACGAATATATGCACAGAATTCAAGGCTTCCACGGACAGACATTCCGCAGACAGTGGCTGATGCTATCTTGGCGAAACGTACGCGAGGCGCCGAGAGTCCATATCATTTTTGCATCCATTAAGTAGGCGAGCTCTATAACGGACCCGATTTTCATGTGTCAAGTTCAGTCGATCGGTGGGAAGACGTTGTACTCATTTTCACACGTTTATTAATAATAAACATGAGTAAAAAGAGAATTTGGTATTTTTATTCGACTTGAAAGTATAGTTAAGGGTTTTTTTCCAAGTTTTCCTTATGTCGGGTTCCACACTGATAGCAGATGTGTCTCAGCATTAAGATTTGTTGCACTTGGTGTAGGATGATGTATTCTTAACCTACTGACCGGTTCCGAGGCCGATAAAAGGCGGACGTTGCCTTGTGGCTGATTTTCCGCCTGATATTCATGCAGAAGTATCTTCCGTGCGAGTGATTAGAAAGTTACTATAAGACGGCACTCTACATTTTAATCCAGCGAAAAAATAAGTGCAAGAAGCGATCAACGATCTAATCCGAGTGTTTCTATTTTTGCTGTAAGGAAAACGCAAGCGTATTCTCTATTCAGTTTGAGAAACACTCGAACCGTGCAGACATTAAATTAACGTTCGAGCGGCTTTTCTAATCCTTGATATAGGCTCAGAATAAATTTAACGGTCGGCTTTCGTAATCAGGGACTAATTACTTGAAGCGGCGTTATGATCGTCAGTTAATATAGGAACTCTAGCAAACGACTCTTTTTAATGGACCCATTCTTATTTTATAAAATAAGTATAAGTATAGATGACTTACTGCTTTTACCTATAATATGTACCTCTTTAAGCTTATATGCGATGGTCACGCACCTCTAGTTTTCATTTCCATTTCAACAAATGTCTAATTGACTATTCTATTTGACTAATCAGGGGAAAGAGAATAAGTAATAATAAAATAAAAAGTAACTTCATGAAGCTTATTATAACGGATAATTGGATAGTTTAATATTATTTTAACCAGTTCATTGACATTCGGTTCTTTAATTATGGAACTATTATAGGTAGAAAATCGAGAAGACAAATTCAGTTCATATAATGTTCGGAAATAAACGTTCAGTAACAAAACCAATAATTTCAATTGAAGCCAATGTTCATCAGTAATTTAGATCGCATTCTAATATTTTAGCTTCATCTTTTAAAACCAACAAGAGATGAAATTGAAGAAATGTTTACATCGAATATTCGAGAAATCACGAGGAATTCTGATTAGTGAGCAGACAGTTTACGAGACGGGCGATTTCGAATCGGTCTTGTGATTCCTTCTCGTGCACGTGAATGCAGATCTAAAAGCACGTGCGTGTCTATGTGTTCGTTACTTTATGGCGGCGCGCCTACCGAGTCACTTCCACCAGCGATAGGGATCAAGGAAACTGGGGCCAAAGCAAAGAAATTAAAAGCCAAAGATATCCGGGCCGTATAATACAGATTCCTTCAGGGATCGGCCACGAGAAGAATAAAGAAAATGAAGTGAGAGATAGCTGAGAAAATACGCGAAGGATTCTCTCAGCTATACTGGGAAAAGTTACCCAGTGGTATGGGGATTTTTCTCCCGCTCAAAAGGAATCCAAGTGCTCCCCAAAAAGGGTTGAAAGTAAGGCAGTGATGCGTCTGGCGCCTCCAGAGAAAGTATATTTTTTTCATCAACTATATTTTATTTCATCAACTGTGCAGAAAATTCCTTTTCGCGAGTGCGAATTATTTATTTTAATTATAATTATGCGAATAATTGATTAGAAATAGAAGTTGCTTAGAAGAGAGAAGAAAAATAGGGAAAAAATGTAAGCTTGCTGAAGGCTTCGCAAATTAGTGATAGTGAGGAAATAGATCTCTCCTTGGTGACTATATATCATCGTGCGAGTCATAGTTTCTGTTTATCTTTGTGTTCAATGAGATTCCCGGGCCGGAGAGATCTTTTCGTAGAATTGCTGACACTTTCTCGTGCTCCTCAATGCTTGCGAAAATGTATCCCGCCGTGCACATGTGAACTATAACTCTACATCAGAAAACTTGAGATAAGATAAGAAAAAAAAAGAATCATTCTCATGGCAACAATCTGAGGACGCGTGGATTTGCAATGAGATCGTGGAAAATATGAACATGTCGCGAAAACGCAAGCGATAATCGATGACTTCCGTAACTAACACTTTTTCATTACTTTTTATCAGTATCGTTCGATTTTGATAAAAATATGCGATTCTGGAAAAATTAATAAGAACAGAGGTCTGAGAATTCTTATTACGTAATTGGAGAAAAATACTAGAAATATTTCCTGCTTATTTGTCTGAAATATTCAATATCTTATATAACTTTCAAATTAAAGAAGGGCAATTTAAGCCAACTGGAGCAGAAAATCTCTTTCAAATCGAACCATATTAAATACAAAGAATTAATTTAATATAGAAGAAAGAAATGACTTGGCAAGGTTAACCCTCGATTAAACTAGTGTTAATCAACGTCATCTCCAATCTCTCGTTACTTACAAAATTGAATAGCTAATTTGTCGGATGAACCATTTGGGACTAAGGTCGAAGAAGAGAGTCTAAAAAAAAGAGAACGAAGAAAGAAAAAAAGAAGATCCTTTGTTAAAAAAAGGGTGGTATGAGGCAAGACGAAAAAAGTGTAGGCGTATCATGGTCCAGTCACCCCACTCGATGTACCAATTGCTCCTATGGCCCTATTCAAATTAACCCTTATGGAAAAAATGAGAACGGTTGGGGAAAATTAGAATAGACCTTCCTTCATTCCCTGATTACCCACGCACATGCGGCATGACTAGGTTAATTTCTCTTTGCCATACGGCGTTATTGTTAATCAATTTTTTTAATGCGAGCCTCCATCTCCCTCATTTGCCTACTTATATTTATTCATATGTCTGCCAGGTCAGAAATAGGTCAATCAATTTCGTGTACCTTTTTTTTTTTTACTTAAAACGAATCTAATTTCGATTAGGAAAAAGTGTGCTTCTCATTAGGAAAGGGTTGGCTATCGATTATGAAAATATTTAAAATTTATTCTTACTATTTGGATATTAATCAAAAATTGTGATTGACGAGTATAAATTTCAGTTTGGCTTTTAGTTGAGAAGGTATTACAAAGATAAGCAGATCGCTGGCCAAGGTTTGCTCAGCTCATCTCTTCCGTCCTCATTTTTTTTTCTCTTTTCCTCTTTTCTCGACAAGAGGATGAAAATGTCACGAAGTACGCCACCGCGCCGGTTTCTACTTTGTTTAATCTTTAATTCCGCGCCATTTACGATAAAAGTCGCAAAAAGAACGAGGAGGCAAAGAGGCCTCCGGGACGGACAAGGTAGTCGTTAGCATTTTGCTTTGATTTTTCTCGAGACGTCTGAGCGTTCCGTCGCATGAATTCTTAACCGGTCGAAATTAGCGAATTAAAAGAGGAGTGGGAAAGCAAGAAAGTTAGGGCGAGTGGTGGAAATCGGGTCGAATCTAGAGGCGGAAAAACGCCCCCGGATTTAAGTGGGCGGATGTCCACTTCCGGTCAATCTGGGAATGCAAATTCAACTTTTAAATTGCCTCCAGAAAAGTTCGACCCAATTTTATTATGCACCAACTTGGCAAACTTCATTTGAATCGAATCGAATATTTTGTAAAATATCAAACTGTTATTTAAGTTTTATGAAATAGTTCCTAATTGAGAAAAATATGTGAATTTTTCCGAGTTTTTAATGGCGTAGTTGGTAATAAATACGAATATGAAGTGACGGCGGAAAAGGGGTTGTAATGTGGATGTTCTCACCCCTCTCTTAATTTTTATTCATGCTCCGACAAAACAGCAATTTTTCTCAGTATTAAGTGGGCTTTAAAATTGTCCGGTCAATTTGGCGGTGAGGACGTGACGCTTTTTTCAAGCGGCCGAGTCAGAGCGAAAGGGGTAGGTAATAATAACGGCCAGAGAGAGATGGGACAAAAGCGAGATAAAATGGGAAAAGAGAAAGAAAGAGAGATTGTTGGGTCAAGGGTGGTTTCCCCATTTTTTTATGCGAGTAAACCAACTGCAATAAACTACTATCCCGAAGAGAAATCTCTGTGAAAAACAGAGAATATTTTTTCTGGGGAAATGAGACAAGGGGTTGTTCTAATTATTCATGGAAATCTCGCACAGAAATTGACTATGAAATTATTTTGTAGAAATTCTTGTCAAAGAGTGGTGAAAATGTCAGTTAATAAAATTCTTACAAAATTAACCAGGTTTTACTCTTAAAATGATAAGGAATGAAGGTTTTCAAAGGGAATTTTAAAAGATGCAAAAGAGTCGGAAAGGAAATATATTATTCCTTTTCTTGTTTTGAATTCGCTGCGATTTCTTAAGTGATGGAATATTTTATAGAAGATTTTTGAGCAAATTAACTACCCCCTGAAAAAAATCGAATATTTTTCGTATAAGACCCGGCTACACTATATAGGGCTAAGGGACCCTAATTTATTTTGGCAAAGTTGTTGTCCCCAGTGGCGCGTACACCTCTCAATTTGAAAATTTCGATTCTGTCAAACGCGAAACTGTCCGTTTAGGAAAACGGATTAAAGCGCGGTGACGGTGGTCCGACCTATCATTAGATTTGGGTCTCGAAATTGAATTTTGCGTTCGAATGGATAATCTTTGGGAGCCCCTAGTCGCCCCATGCCTCCAACATTGGCTTAGGCGTCAAAACGCACACAAACACGTGTACAATTGTACATGCGCACTTTCTCTCTCATTCTCTCTCATTCTCTCTCCCTCTTTCGCAATTTGGTGTGCGTGCAATTGACGAGGTGGCGCACTAAATTTGCTGCCATTATTGAGCGATCTGTATTCAAAAAAATCGGGCACTTTTTCTGTTTTCGTCCCTAGTGGGGCAGGCGGCATAGCGATTGGTCCTCTCTGGTCAACCGGAGTAAATGCTTCTCGCGTGGTTAAAGGGGTAGGGGGTTAACTACCCAAACGTATTTGTCTAGCGGCCGCTATTGACCGGCTATCGATATCGTTGCATACTCCTGCCTATTATATATTCCCCAAGCGTTCGCACAAATTTCGATTAATGAATTATATATACGAGCACTAAAATATTATTATATAATGTACGCAGCCGTATATCGAGCGGGCCGGACTTCGAACTGCAACGGGGTTACTAAATCTTCCGATGTTCAAAATGTGTTTTCGTTCACTATCCTCAAAATTGAGATTTTATTTAAAATTTGAACGCTCAATCTAAAATTTAGAACCTATTTCGCGGCAGTTTACGATCACGGGAATTGATTTTCAAAATCAATAGTTCTGCACAAGGTCATAAAATATCAATTTTCATATTTATTCTTACGGTCAAGCACTTGTTTTGAATATTCATAACTCTGATATGAATATTGAGATATATTTTATTCATCATGCAAAGTAAATTATTTTAATAGAGATATTTGATTACATTTCACAGAAAGAGTGAAAAATTTTTATCTGGAAAATGGAATCGACTCTCAGAACTTTTTGCTATTAGTAAAAAAATATGTTTGAACTTATGTGCCTGGTTTTTAGAAGACAATGCGTTAAAAATTGACCTTTCTGATGTAACACAAAGGGTTGAATTTCCAGCTCTATATGTATGGGATATTAAAACAGGCTTGAAGTTTTACGAATTGTGTTTGAGCATCGGTCGTTTGATAGGCGGGGGTTATTAATGTAAGGGGTGGTCGAGCAGTAGTTATTCAACCGCGGAGTGGTTGGGGCTAAAATCAATGCGAGCCCTTCTTTTATCGCGAGTTGGTGCAAGCCGCGGAAAGAAGATGCGCCGACGTTTTACATACACACATATATACATTATACATACATACGAGAACGAAACTTTATAAAATGTAAAAAGACGGCTAGCACGTGAACGCCAGTTCGATCGAACTGGAACGAGTCCAGAACTCAAGACCTTCAAGGACGAATGCGCATTATTTTCACCCAAGAAACCTGTGTACCCTAAACTTAAACTCGATACACGAACATCCTATAATTTATCCTTGAAAAATTACACGATTGTGCATCTTAATTTCAAATATTAACACGACATTCTCAAAATAAATTTGACCTACTATTTCCCCAACCCCAATTCATCAAGAGGTAAAGACAAAATTTTCGTTTCAGCTGAAATAGTTTAAAATATTTTTTAAACTATTTTTTTTTTTAATTGACATTGTAAATCAATTAGTAACCCAGCAAGTTTAGTAGTCTTGGCATGTTCAACGAGTCGTAAACGACAAACTTTTTATCTCTCAATTACATTCTGTTTTTCTTCGTCTGTTTGTTGAACATAAAAAGTCTCAGTGAACGGAAAATCAGAATGTGGGTCAGTCGCTATCAATCTTCGATGGTCAGAAAGTCCATGGGTCATTGTACAAATGCACTATTATAAATTATAAATGTATCTGCTCTATCAATTGCAAAGAAACTTTCAAATTATATAAAACAGTTGAATTAAGAATTGCATTAAATGAATGGAATGAAAAGTTTTCTCTCGAGACAAGGAATTAAATATCTCGAATTCCATTGAAGTATTTATTTCTTTTTTTTTTTTAATCTCGAGGATAGGTAAAGTAAATGTTCATTTGGGTGTAGATTTTTCTAAGGGTTCCGATCTCTCTGTCCGAGAGAGAACTGACCATTTTTAGAGGGTAATAGCTTCCGAGTGACTACATTCGTCCCTTAATGAAATTCTTTCTGAGATCCCCTGACGCCCTTCATCGGCTCTCTCTATCTAAAAAAAAATTCTTATCGCGATAAGATCCACTAATAAAGAATCCTCAGACTGGCACCGATCACTTCCGTCCACTGTTTTGTTGCAGAATTATCAGTTTCCCTGAACTTCACCTAAGAAAACGTAATCTACTGCTGCAGATCTGTACCGCACAATTCACGACCAGAAGGCTATTTACCATTTATGGTGATTCCGATTAAGAATAGAATGGAAAAAGATATCGTTAAATGTACCGTACTTTGTGGCTAGATTCATATCACTTTCGTGAAGTTTAATGATATTTAAGGGGGTAAATTCGATGTACACATTTCCACTATTTTAAATTCAGTCCTTTCTCAAGGGAAATTTATCAACGAGTAGAATAAATCCTGACTTGATATAAAGTGAAAAACAAATGAATTATTCAATTATACAAAAGATATCTGATTTGCGTAGCTGCTACCCTTTTAAACTTCTTCCATTCATTTATGTTTCTTATTCTGCTTTAGTTTCTTATTTCTGCTTTAGGCTAAAAATTAAATAAGGTACGAATCGAGTAATAAAGATGATAGACTCACCCGTATGTAGCCTGGTGTGTTGTTGCACATGGCTAAGTTGTTTGAACCTTCGATCACAGTAGCTACATTTGTAGGGCTTCTCGCCGGTATGGACCCTGATGTGTTGAACGAGCTGATGATTGCTGGAGAATGATTTGAGGCATTGCTGACATTGATGAGGTTTGACTTCGTTTCCGGTGATCATTCCACCAGGTCCGACGCCTACACCGACGCCAAGGCCTGCCAACCCTCCGGGGATACCACCACCGGGACGCCCCGTCAAAGCTCCTGCACCAAGTTCTCTCGCGTGCATCATCGTGGCAGTCTTGTTCATGAAGATCTGCGAGAAGAACTGCCGGGGTTAGTTGGTATGCTGAACTTTTTTCAAATAAGAGGGGGGTGGCAATTTTCAGGCCTCTTTCGATTACAAGGTCAGAGAATTGCCGGCAAAACTACTGACTACTAAATACTCAATACTCAGTCATCTAGATTCTAGAACGATCCTCGATTTTTCAGATTTTATTGTAACTCAAGTGTCAGGATATTTGTGATTTTTGTGGAACCCACAAATGGTGTGAATGTTTTTTTAATTAATAAGAGTCGCAACTTATTTTGTAGATAGGTCCTGATCCACTCAACAAGTGATAAAGACACAATATCACTTTATCAGTGGAAGCAAATCTTTACTCTGCAGCGTTACCTTGCAGATTAGCACTTTATTGGATAAAGAAAACCACTGAATCACACGATTGAAAAGACAAGTACATTTTTGAGATCTATGATATAAAGTTGCTTTTCCTCAATCAATTGGAAAAATAGCAAATAGAGAATATTTTCCTTAAAAAAAAAACTATAAAAACTATAAAAACACAGATTTCACACCAAGATAACTGAATATAACGCCCTGATATTCTAAACACAAAAAAAAAGAAATACCTAGATTTTTGGAATACCTACAACCGATCATCGCGGCTAATTCTAATCTCTAAACTTCCCTCCTGAGCCCGAGGTGGAGGGCGAGAGACTGGGGCTTAGGGACGATCTTGAATAAAGAAGGGCTCCCTTTCGGCTTTTTTCGAGAACAGGTGTTTGCAGTTATAAGACTATCCCGATGTGGGTGTGGGTGTGGGTGAATGGACGGAAGGGTTAACGTTTAAAACGTTACAGTCTCAGATAAAAGTCCTGGGTATTTGGAAGGAGTCACCGGCAGGAAATGAAGGAAGTGCGCCCAAGGAAGGTCTCGGAATTAAAGAAAGAAGAGCGAGAGACTCCAGAGGCGGGTGGGATAGGAGGATTTTATTAAAATATGTTAAAACTGTAATTAAAATCGAAAAATCTCGTGAGAAGTTTTAAGAATCTTAGCTTCCCTTCTACGAGTTGAGAAAAAAAAAAAAAAGATAGAATAAGGGATGGAATGATAAAGAAAGAGAAGAATGAAATAAAGAGAAAGGGAGAGAGAGGTGAGGGAATTGAAATTGTCACAGAGGGTTCTCAAGTTTCTCCACTGGAATTCACCACCAACCCTTTGCTTCCTTTCTTTCTCACTCTCACAAGATTTATTCTTTCAGAGATGAGAGAGGGTTAGAAGGTGATCGACACTGGGCATTTCTGATTCTTAATTCCCGTGAGAGAGAAAACCTGCTCTCCGATTTTCTTCGCGGATTCCTTTTTACTTCTCTTACCTTCCACTCTCACGAGCTTTCAATCTTTCCTTATTATGCCAAGGAATCGGGATTAAATGAAAATTCTTCAAAGAAAATTAAAAGTGAAAAAGTTATAATAAAAAGATTGCTCTCGCTGCAACTTTTATTCCAGAATTCTTCTTCTGGTATAAGAGTGTTTGACAGAAAATTGCATCCAATCAAAAAATGTGTGTTATCCTCAATTCAAATTTTATTTTAATGTTGTAGCTTGAAAAGTAGTCGGGGATGATTAACTTGTAAAGTATCTTCAGCTCAATTTCAGGACCACGCTCCCCTTAGACTTTGGCACTTAGCGGTGGCCGTCAATATTTGTTTTTAGCAATTTTATTCTCGTTCTGCACCTTTAACCCCATCTTTCTGGCGGCTGGGTCGACAGACTTTCACGATGATTAACCGGAGTCGCGTTGGTGAGGGAGTTGAGGAAGTTGGGGTATGGTGACAAACGGTTTGACGCGCAAATACAAAGTTGCAAATTTTTAACGACACTACCAAAGTTCCTCTCTCCAAGATTTCCAACTCTATCTAGAAATTTCCAAATTTTTCAACAGAAAATAAGAGAAACGCCTAAAATCCGCTCTTTAAAAAAATTGGCCTCAGAAGGGGTTTAGCTTGTTCATTAATCAATCTTTTATCTCCGAGCAGACGGAAAATTGCGTCGTGCAGCGTCTCGACGCCCAAGTGGCTCCGTAGAATCTTTTTTTTTTTTTATGATTTATCGCCTGACCGCGAATAATGAGAAAAAAGACGGCGAGAAGAAACCAAGTTCTTGTTGGCTTAATGTCCTTAATAATGGCAAAATATATCAAAGAAGTACGAGTGTACATTTGAGAAAAACAGGAGCCTCTAACTCATAAACCCCTCCTGAAATCGAATTCGAAGTAGCTGTCTTGCTCGAGGCGAATTATTGTCCCTTTTTCGCCCTTTCGGCGCCACCTACAGCTAGAAGGGATCATTAGCATTTTTGGAGAAGCGGCACAACCCTTTTTTTCGTGAGTTACGTTCACTGAGTGGCACACTCGAAGTAGGCTACTTTATGTACTTGGAATACAAAGCAAAGGTCTCACCTGCTGGCCATATGCCCTCTTCGTAGCCATGGTACAAACCGTACCTACACGCATCATGACCACGCACACATTATGCATCATCCACCCACGCACTTGCCAACTCACACATTCAAATCTAGGATAATGATTTTGTATTGGTTGACGAGGCTATCTGTGTGGATGGATTTGTCTGTGGATGGACGATGGTCTTGATCTCCTGATGTTCAAGAATCATGAGTAGATTCGCAGTACTATTGACCTAAACCTACAGATTTGGCCTACCTAATCTGCCTCAGGAACCTACCTATCTATCTAGACCTGGAATAAAGGAAATGTAGATGCCGCTCTTCCGGTTTTCGGTCCGAACGAGTAACGTCCGTTCAGCGACTCGCATCTGATAAAAAAACTTCGCATCTTCGACTCCTGCGATTGAAATCACTGAAATGTTACTCCATTAACTCCAACTCTGGGTTCGAATCTTTAAAAACAGACCCTGATGATTTATTGCCTGCAATCTCCACCTTCCGATTGGATGATTAGATTATTAATCAAGAAATTGCTTTTTCTACCCGAGAATAATTCAAGATCGCAGCTAAGATTTGAATGTTTTATCTAGAAGTTATAATAAAACGGTATATAACTGCAGATTTAGGAAACATGCCAGCGTCTTTATAATCGGAATAGAAGCTTGCTTTTGAAAAAAAAACCAGCACCTGCTAAGTTATTCTCAACGTCGGACAATTAATAGAATTTATCGAAATCTTTCGATCAAAGAAATGATTATATACTGAAAGTGCATAAAGTGGAACGTTATGCGTTGTATTCATAAGTCAGACTAGCACAGCATTATTGTTAAGTATATAGAGACTATTAATACTAAATTCATATTTACTTCAGATAGGTATCTGAATTACTATTCACCTCTTAAAATACGAACGGCGTCTCTATATGTAAACATGAGGTGCGAATACGGGTCGTAATATTTTAGTAGGACAAGACGGGAAAGCGAGCACGTACTGCACACAGTTATCCTATAATTCAGTTATGTCTGTAGCAATCATTTCTGAATCTCTAACTAGACATTTCTGATGATTATATCGTTATCATTACCTCGACTAGATTTCTGGCATTTATTACAGCCATCATTGATCATAGTCTCTTAGTAAGTTCATCTTTCAATTTTACTACTTTCCCGTAAACTTGTCTTCTCCAATCATCAAAATATGAATATTTAAATAAGATTTACGTGAATTTAATGCAGAAGTTGCTTTAATATAGAAGTTACTTTAATACAGAAGAATTTCTACAGAAGAATTTCTAGTCTTCTATTTCCTGACTCTTTTAAAGATATATTTTATTCTTGGAATTGATTTTTCAAATCTGAAGTTTAAAGTTGCTTTGCTGGTTTGAGACTCGTGGATATCGTTTGTTTTAGAACGGTGTCATTTTTCTATTAGATTATGTAAAAACAACTCTCTCAGAAAGAACTCGAAAGGCCGAGGTGGTCGTCCTTCGATTTCTATTAGTAGAGGGGCAATAATATCAGAGACCCGTTGCTATACGTCTGAAGTAATAATTGAAGGGCTTCGACAGGGTAGGGGGCGAGGTCGTATAATGACCGCAAATTCGACGGTTTTCAATGTTCCTACAGATTCCTATAATTATGTGGTTAAACAGTGTTTTTTCCCTCGCTTCCAATGTTTGGTCGGTTAATCATGGGTTGCACGCACTTCTCTCATAATCGTGAAATCGAAAACGAAAAGCGTAAGGCGAAGCGCCGACAGACACCTTTCTACTTTATTTGCTTTTTTAATCTCTCCCATTATATTGAAAGAGTGTCAGAAAGACTATGTTTTTCGCAGAATATTTACAATTGGAGATGTTGCTTTGACATAAGAAATGGCTAAGAATTGTTTAAAGTTGTTTGAGAGTTGTTTGAAATGATAATTGTTTTGTCAATAATAATAATGTTGCAGGCGTATAAAATTAAGATAACAGGTCTTTGTCAAGTCCAAGGATTTAGATAGTTAAGAGCATATATAAAAAACTTAATTTCAAAAATAGATAGATGATCCCAATAATTTATTTGCATTTTTGATCAGCCGAATCTACCTCACTAGTCAAATTTCGAATATTTGTCAAGCAGCGATCCGTTGCTAATGAAATAGAATTACAAATCACATATTACTTCTTCATTCGAATAACTAATTACAATTAAATTATGTCTCTTGTGTTAGTGTTTGTGTTTGTGTGTACAAACATTACTTGATTTACTAAAATACCTATAATCCTGAAAATATTTTTCACAGTTAGTTTCATTTAATATTACATATACAAATTTTATTAGAAATTATTTTTAACTCATCTTTTTTCAGAAAATAAAGTACAATTTCTGAAAATGCTTATCAATTCACCAGTGGATTTAGCTCACAGGGTTTGAAGCGAAAAAAAGTACTTGACCACGACACGATCGGGCGGATCAAGATTGGAATGCAAATCCCGTCGGCGTAGCGAAATTGGGAACCGATACGAGCGGAAGCGAAAGGATGTCACCGGAGGGTCTCGAAGGGAGGATCCTGGGTCGTTGGACATCGACAATAATTACCTGGGGCGGCAAGTGGTGATGAGGATGCTGATACGGCGGCGGTACGTACGGTGGGTGACCAGGATGACCGTGTGGGTGCGTTCGGGGGTGGTTTTGGTGTTGGGCTTGCGGAGGGGGTTGGGGCGGAGGCGGTGACCAAGGCCCGTGGTTTTGACCCTGGCTTTCACTTGTGCTATACATCTTCGTAAAATTATTCCAAATATTCACTTCCAAGGCTCTCCAAACCCCCAGTTATCTTCCACAAATCTTAATCATCATTTTCACAAATTTATACCATCACTTATCTTCCTAAATTCTTTTTTACCGAATTTAAATCTCTTTCAATCGAATTCTAAAAAAGTTTTCTCAACTGAATCATTTTCAAGCTCTCGCATTTTTCTTAGATGACAAAAATAGGGTAACCGTTGCATAAGTGAGCGTTGCACTGAACAAAGTCCTCGTTCCAAAAATAATCGCTTCTCATCGAGGGTGAAAAATAAAAGAAATTACCCGAAATCCCGATTACCCTTCGTTTCTATAAAAATTTCAAAAGCGGAAGTCGGGGATTTAAACTTTTTTTAAACTCTCCCTTCTTTCGTTTCCTATATGTTCTTTTTTATCTTTCTCTTGTTATCCTTCTGTCTTTATCGCTCCCCTCTTTCTTTTTGCTTTCCTCTCTCTCTCTCTCTCTCTCTGTCTGTTTCTGGCTCAAACTTCCTCACTTCACTCTTTCCTATCTGGCTTATCTCGAGAAGTCAAAAATCGACGGTTTTTAGGAAAAATCTTTGCACTACTATTGAAGGCGCGTGCGACTTTTAACGCGGACGCAGCGCCGTGCGCCAACGAGTGGCGTCGCGAACTAATAGAGGGGGACGATTTCTTGCGTGGCGAACAGCGAAGAAAAAAACGTGAAAAGCCGCGAGCGCCTGATAAGCCATTTGGAAAAATTGGCAGGCGAGATATCGATTGAAATAACATGATTCCGACGGCTCGGCCAATCGTAAGAGTGGTCAAAGTGGACGCAACCAATCCCTTCGTATCTCTTTTTCCCTCTTTATCCATCTTCTCATTCTCCTTCTTCTTTGCTATCTCCTCCACCCCCTTCGAAAATAGCTCCGCTAATCAGGAAGTGAGATTTCTGCTCGAAATTTCAATTTCTAATATCTGACCTAGATTTTATTTTATAAAATGAAATATATTTTATCCAAAATTAAGTAACTTGTTTCATTTATCAAGCACTCAAACACTTTTATTTTTATTCTTTTATTCTTTGATATTATGAATCAAGGAGTATACTTTTTTGCAGACAGAATGTCCCCTCATTGGAATATCAGATTTTGTAAAAAAAAAACTACTCCCTTGACTTCTTGCATGATTTTATCTTCGAAAAGTGACGCAGAGTCCCTCAGTACAAAGAGTACAGAAATTTTCATCTCGAATAGGAGAAAAAAAAGATGAAAATTATTATTATTATTATTATTATTATTATATTTAATTGGTAAAATTGTGAATTTATAAGAAAAGAGAGAAGAGTAGGTGATACTGCGATTGCGTAACGGGGTTTAAAAAAAGCAAGAGAAGAGAGTTGGGAGGCGAAAAAAATGGCGAATGGAGGTTCTAAAAAATAAAAATGGGGCGGAGTCTCCGGGGAAGACGGTTTTCTGTCCAACATGGCTGCTTTATCACTGACGTCAAGATAAGTAGACATAAACTCACACATACGCCTTTATTGGCGACCCACAGTGCGTGTTGAGTTATTCGTCTCAGTAACTTCTTCAAAACTTCATCTCTCTTCGAGATTTTACACCTTTTTCATTCTTTTCTCTCCTTTATTTTTTTTTTTAATAACCAGATGGCACGACGTCTCTTATAAGTTTTCCAATATCGTCTACTGCCCCTAACATTCTTACCGCCGAGAACTTTTCAATCCGATTACTCACGCCAAGGAAAATCATGATCCCTTTTTGCTTTTGTAGAAAAAGTACAGAAATGGAGATTGTGATTATGATTCGTGGAGTATTTTGTTAAAGTGGATGTGAATTTACGTGAATTAATGTTATGCAGTAAAAGAAACTGGTTAATTAACATGATTATACTAAAAGGTGTAAAAATTATTTAAGAATTAAAAACATGTTAATCCTTTCAACTCCCATTAAAAATAATCATGCGAAGATTCTGAGAAACTTAAATTGCCGAAGTTTAAAAGAAAAAATTAGAAAATGATTTAAAAATCATGAAACTTGTGTTAATTTCTTCCTATTAAACAAATAGTGAGTTAATTAACATACCATAGATGACCGGAAGCGGCGAGCCGATTCGCAAATCCCCAACTGACCCAGTTAGTCTCTCGCCGGAAATCGCCTTCCCCAAGGAGAGGAAAAACCGGCAAACTTTTAAGGAAATTGCAGAAAAAACGGCGTCCGATAAAACGAGTGCATGGTAACTGAACAGAGTACTGGGATAAAGGTTGGTGCAGGTTATGTACGAAAGTAGTAAGCGTTGATCTTGAGAGTCGAGCCCTTGGTTGGGGCAAGAACCGATATAAATAAAGTTGCAAATAAACGAAATCATGGCGAGGAGAGGAGGGCGGGAGGGGGTGTCAGAGAAAAGAGCGCGAGATAGGGAGAAAAAGAAGACGCGAAAGGAAAAGAAGCCGTGGAAGAAGAAGGCAAAGAAGGAGAAAAAGAAGAAAAAGAAGAAAAAGAGAAACAAGAAGAAAAAGAAGTTGCTAGTGAAGGTCGAGACGCGCATTCTCGCGGCCACCCCTCCTCGAAATTACTGACCACGGGCAACAACGAGTGTGCGCTCTTTTCTCTTTCTTTTTAATTCCCTTTTCATAATTCTTTATTTCCCTCTCCTTCCCTCCATCCGTCCTCTTCTCCTCATCTACCAATATTTCCCTATTCTCCCTGTTTCTCATTTTTCATCCCTTCCTCTAAATCTTCTGCCCTCCCATAAATTCCACATTTTTCTCCTCTCATCCTTATTTATCTTTCTTCTCTCTCATCATTTCTTACTCTTTATTCTCGAGTAGAGACTCTTTATTCTCGAATGTAACAGCACAATAAAAATGACCGTAGCCGAGAGGGTCTGAGGGGTCAGGGGGGAAGGCACTAAGCTAAAAAGAAGAGGAAGAAGAAGTGCAAGTTAACGAAGGAGAGAAAGAAGAAGGCGAAGGCGGCGGTCCGGGAAAATAAGCGAATAACGAAAGAAGCAAATAAGAGTGGCTGTATGCCTCCTTCTTCTTCTTAAGATGGGGGAGGATGAGAGGAAGGGGAGGGGGAGGGGGCACTAGAGGTTGGAAGGCAATGAGCAAGTACGTGCGGGACGAAGGAGGGTCTGACTTGAAAGAGAGAAAATAAAAGTCCAGCAGGCCTTGGCTGCTGCAGTTATCCCGCCGCGTTGCCAAGTCTCATTTGTTTATCATGTTTCGCGGTGAAGAGTAGGCTTCTCGCGTTCAAAGACTAGTTTTTTTATAACAGACCTCTAATCGCTGTTATTCAACTCATTCTAATCATTACATCATCCAATTCCAGCCCTATGCTCAAACTTCCTTTCGGATTTTGTTCCACAGAAGTTGATTGTAGGAAATGCGGAAGAAATCGGGAAGATGGGAAGAAACAGGAAGATGGAACAGTTAATAAACAATCGGAATAAAATAGTTGAGAAATAGGTTGATCAGAGTATTGATAGAGTTGAGTTAGTAGTAATGCCCGTTAAGAGTCAGACGGATTTCTTAGCGACCCGGAGATTCGAATTTACGAATTTGAAAATGATTTGATTGAAAATTAAGGAAGTAGTAGAGTGGTGGGAGGTAAAAAACGAGTTCGATTTCGCCTCTGTTCACAAATATACTTTCTGCATGGTGTATGCACCGAGGTTTCGCCTTTCGTCTCGCGGACTCGTTTCTGAGTCATCTTACGTGCGTTTGAGTTAGCGTTTACTCTCGTCGTCGATGCATGTGTTTATATAAATACGTACACGTCGCAATGCCTCACACACACTGCGTCTAGATGCAAGTACAAGCCTCAATGTATGAATGCAAGTTGCCCCCTCCTCCCATCTTTTTATCTCTCTTTATCCGTTTTTCTCCCTTTGAGTGCCTTCCTTTTTACATTCTTATTTCTTGCTCCGCTCGAAAACTGTGTGAAGTATTTATAGTTGAAATTCAACTTTTCTCGGGAATTTTAATTAAAATTGATGTTATTTTTTCTTTAGATTTCTTGATTGGTTTTATACAGTATGTGTGGGTACATTTTTTTATTAGTCACTAATCGAATTTATTCAAGAAGAAATTTGCTGAACAAAATCTAGCATTTCGTCAGGAGAATTGTTTTATTAATGCAAAATACTTGGCAAATGGAAACACTCTTGTTTACGTATTTAGTTATTTGCGTAGAAACTCATAGGTGCGTAACTTGGACGAGTGTCTCTTTATAATACTACATCTTCAAAGCATTTGTGTAACATTCGTATATATTATCTGTGTAAATACAACCGTGCAAATACAGAGTATTCTGCGATCGCTGATCAAGAATTTATTTTTCTCGATAGCCACAGAGTCGTAGAAAGTGTGTCCAGGGCCCTGCTCTATTTTATTTTTCGCCAAAATATCTTTCACAATTATTTACAAAGACATTATATGTTAAAATAATGAAAAAGAAACAATAATGCAATTGTCTTTTTGTTTTCTGAGAGTGTTAAAAAGAGCGTTTCACAGAGCCTCTGATTTCAACTCTTCTCAGATTTCTGTCTACTGTTCAGTCACTGTGAGGCAATTTTTGCTCAGGCTAAGAAACATAGAGGTCCAACTCAAAGTTCAACTTTTACAATAATTAAATAAATTTAATTCATTCGTTCTCTCTATATTTATCAGACAAATTTATAGTTTCTTTTTTCTCGAATGGGAATTGAAAAAGACAGCATTTAATTTCATAAAGAACTGCATATGTTACAAAATTTCAAAGACTTTTTCTCAAGGTAGTGATCCGTACAGGATATTCTTTAATTTTAATTAAAATGCTCCTCCTCCTGCCCATAATGACTAAATTACATTCATCCGTTGAACATTAGTTCAATGGATAACAATTAAGTGTCCCTTGCAGTCTATAATTCCTTCAGTTTTTTCTTCAAGGAATGAAAGAAGCGAATGAATGATACTTTTTTTCTGCGGTGGTGCATAGGGTATAGTGTTATTATAAGGGATGGCAGGAAGTATCTACCGTCAGTAGGTTACTATTATTTCCCGTACCACAGGACTCCCAGGAAATAAAGTTAAATAATAGGAAATAATTTTGCATCTTTCAATGTCAATTGTATACCTTTTAAAGCTTTTTTTCTCTACCTCAGATATCGAATAAAAATGTCTTTTTCACATTGAATACAATTTTTCACAAAATAAAATTGAGTTACGTCTGATAAAACGACTTTGTCAAAAAAATGTAAAAGCGATGATCATAAAAAAAAGAGATGAAGAGCGCATACAAGGGGCATAAAGCAAATACATATAGTGAAAATTACTTTCTTGGCATAAAGGTCCAGTCATTAAGGGTCAATAGCGTTGAGATGCTAATGATCGATACGGAAGTTCCTTGTGCTAGCAGTAATTTATAGTCTGCCTCATGAAAGTAAACGGGTGGCAATTATTGTATTTACATCGTGAGAAAAGCAACGCGTATACACCAAGTACTCGCGTGTACACGTACTTCTAATAGCAATAATCTGCGTAGGATTACGACCGCCCCTATATTTAAATTTCTGGATAGTAAAATACATCGCTAGTTTAATTACGGTTGTAAAGAAACTGTTAACGTGTTTCTACAGACAAAGTCTTAAACACCCTCGACTATTTTCAAAAATCACCTTTTTTAAATGAATTATTCAATTTTTCAGACAAATATATAAATAAAAGACGAGGCCCTGATTCTCTACAATCGATTTCAATAGATTTAAATTGATAAATGCTACAAGAAGTGGAGAGAACAAGTGTTTACGAGATTGAAATGTGGAAAAAGGTGGTTTGAGATGAGACAGGAGACAACGTTGGTGGTAAGGTATAAAAAATTTAGTATAGCCGTGTAACGCATAATAAAAGGGCCGCCTTGTGGCAGTAACCTTGCACTCGCGTCACGGCATTTTTTATCATATCAAACGTATGGTAAAAGAGCCGGCAAACAACCGGCATGCCGAAGACTTTGTGGAGTGCAATCGCAATCGCGAGCTGCTTCGTCTTATGCAGACGCAGGTCTAGCAAGGTAAGAGACAATATGAACGGGTTTGTCGGTGGTCAGTCTCACAAGTACAGTCCCCGACAAATTACTCACAACACGCTCGTTTTACCTTCGTCTTCCTACTATCAATTATTATTACGCACGAGAGACGAGTCACACTCGACGCGACGTCAACCTCCTTTCACACCTTCCAAAACAAACATGTCAAGCATCCTCCTCACCTTCATTCCCATTTCCTTTTTCCCTTTTACTTCTTCCCTTTTCCTCTTGCCACCTTTATTTTTATTTGTTCTTAATTTATCGTTTTTTTTCCTACTCTGCTCCGAGCACGGATTTCTTTCACACTCTCCTTATCTTTGACAATTTATGCCAAGGCACGCTATGTTTTTTTCTTTTTTTTTTTGGACCAGGAATTTCCCTGCCAATTGTTATCGCGAGCACCACACAAGAAAAGAATTAGCTATTAATATTCACAGGTCGATGCACGAAGCTGTCGTGCATCTCATGCAGTTTAATTTCAGTTTCAGTCTATCTTGTATTCGTTTTCCATGTGCATCTGAGATGATCTTCGGAATGCGGAGAAACGCAGATGTAATTTTGTAGTCAACTCGTTAAAACTGATTTTACATTTACAGCGTGAGAAGATTAAAGTACTGCGAAAATACGATTGCAGAGAGTTTTTTTTTTTAAAACTGCCATTTGAGAGGCATTTTAATCCAGAAGTATGCTTAAAATCTGTAGATTTATTTCAAGAATTCTTCTTCGGTATCGAAGGCACAGACTTCTTAAAGAACGGCTTTTCTTCTTGAGTTTCAGTCATCGGAAAATTCAATTTCTAGTGAATCTCCTTTCAAGAACTTCAAAGACCGGTGTGCCCTTGACCAAGTGCTAGAAACCTCGAACTCAACTCAGGGATTGTCGTAGTAATCAAAGGACAGGAAATCGTAAATCGATGTGGATTTTGCAAAGGAAATATTCTGAAATATTATTTGAAATACTATATATTCATGAAATATAGTTTAAACTTGATATCCACGACTCCCTGATAATATTTTTGACTCCTTTTCCACACGAAGATCATCTCCTGCGACGATTTTAATAAATAAATTTTCCAGCATTTATTTTTATCGTCAAGGCTCTCTCTCTGCGTTCAATGCCCCATTAAAAAAACATTGCAAGTGAGTTCGAAGCGAACGACCCCAATCTAATCAGCATGCATAATTCCCACGTCATAAACTCATCCTTCTCGCGGTTTAACCCTTCAGTCGATTTTTAATACGCGAATCCCAAGAATAAATCGAGCTGCAAGAGCGACGATATAAAAAGAAGGCCGCCGGGCCGGCGCGGGCCGACCTGATAATCTTTAATTTATTTTAATGACGTAGAAGCGTGACTCGTGCCTCGACGAAGCATCGAGGGAATGCCGCTGCGTTGTCGGAGGTCAGGTTCACCAGCCGCGATGTGCTAGGCGCGGGAGCGAAGGAGAATGGCCAAGAAAAGAGGGGAGCGAAGGGAAAGAAAGGGAAAGAAGAATGACAACGAGTCCATGATAAAATTCGATCCACCGATTACTTCACTTGTCAAGTTTTTAGAAAAAAAAATATTACTTCTATTATAATAATGAGAGAAAACTTCAATTGAGTACGAAAACCGCCAATCCGAGTAGAACCGAGCCAAGCATTGCTTAACGTCTCTGATCTGTTTAATTATACTATAAAAATAACTTTCACATGTTACTAATTACGATCTACAGCCTTCAGAGCTTACAATCATACAATCTTTAAACAATATGCAATAAATCGCAAAAATGTAATTTCCATACTCCTATCTGCTGGTGAAATTAACATTTTTCAGTATAATTTATTAAACATCTCGAGAACTCGCTTTTTTCGCAATAATAAAAATAAAACAAACATTTTTTCTAAGAACTCGTGGAGTGATTGCGTTCAGAATGTATGGAAGTCTCTCCGGGTGCAATAAGACGGCGAAAAGTGGTGGAACTGAGTAAAGAGCGCATTCTTTATCAGAGAGTCGGGAAAAGGCGAAAAAAAAAACAAAAGCGATCGCGGTTCTCGATTAGCCGAGTCTCAGAACTCTGGGCCCTTTCGAAGTCGAGCGTCACGGTCGCGGCTGTAGCCTCGCCAAGAAGCGCTGGATGCTGCCCGCTGCATCTTGCATATACGTATGTTTTATGTCAGCGTACATTCTGCATTTGCGCCGTTGCCACGTCTTCTCGCTCTCCTCCACTCTCTCAATCTCTTTCTTTCTCTATTTTTAAACTTTTTTTTTCTCCCCCTTTTCCGCCCTCTCCCCTTTTTTCTCACTCTTTACATTCATCCCCCACACCGCACAACCCCGCCAACCTACCGACACTCTTGACGTTTCTTAAACCTGCGCCACGTCTCGGAAAGAGTCATTGAACTCGAAAAAAAGAGGCGCGAGTGCGAGAATAAAGAAAAAAAAAAGCACCGAGCTCGTTGTCGCATATTCAGTATCCGCGCAATGCACTTTAGCATTCGATAAGTGGAGCGAATCGAAAACGTATAAAAAAAAGCTACCTTTCGTAGAGAAGGTGATATGCAGAATGGATTTGTTTACTTTGTTTTGTTTCGCTTCGGGCTTATCGCTTTAGTTAGTCGTGGATTACCGAGCGAAAATTAAATTTTTTTTTTTATTGGAGAAGGAAGTGTGAAAAAGTGGCCTCCGAGCGTGAAAGTATTTTATTACACGTAGAACGGGGGTTTTTTTTTTTTTTTTTTTTGATAATAGATTCTATATATATTTTTATGGTGTCGGATTCGTTTTGCAAAGTTATAATGCACTTTGTTTACAGTTTTTTTTAGATCAGCGCAAAAATCGCTGACTTGAAAGAAAAATCTAAAAATCTGGTTCGAATTGATTCCAATTGGCCAATTATCACATTAATAATCAGAATTTACCGGATGTAATTTAGATATTATATATAAATTACTTTTGAAATAAAATAATATGTAAGTGGGGAAAAGATTTACGAATCGAGAAGTTGCACAGCTGGAGAACGACTTTGTAAATCTGGTAGTTAATTTAGATTTGCAAAACTTGAATTGCATGAATCAAGCTAATTTATTTGCTTTAATTGAATGAAATTTTTTACGTTTTGCATTCCATCAGCGGACGTGAGAACGAGATACTCGGAGTGAATCCCCAGTAGGTTGGAGTAGGTCGTGGCACTCTGAGGTTTATCTTCGCGTGACAAAGTTTCTTTGCTTACTCTGTAAAGCGTTTAATTGTATTCCAATCAATTCTGTATTTTTCTCTTTTTATCGCGCAACTCGCTTATAATCAATAATTTGTTATTGTTTCTCACGAGGAAAAAAATTATCAAACTAAAAAAATGAAAAGATCCTTGACACAGTTTTAATAAAAGAAATCAGAGCTAAAATGTTCAATAAACCATCAATTAAGTTGCAAGTTGATTATTTTTCAATTGAATGTTTCTACATTAATTCTGAAGATGATTTCATTTGATAGATCTCTCAATCTTTTATTTATTTTTTTCTAATCGTAAATTTTGGATTGAATTTCACAAAATTATGGGGAAAGCACTTGTCACGAGGAAATCGATAAAAAAGATTCTTGATTTCGAATCAATGTGGTATCATTTGCGCTCGAAGGAGCGCGTCGTCCTCGTTCCGGAATGCGCGGCGCGGAACGCGATCCTTCAGAAGGACGAGTGTAAGATCGACCTCAGTGTTACGTCAAAGTCCAATCACAAGTTTATCAAAATAAAAACTCGTATTTATCATTCGACAAAAGTGTCATGTCTACAGATAATCAATTTTTCATCCAGGAAAAAAATTAATTCGTACTCAGATGTGGAAAAATCGAATTTAAGGAATCAATTGAATTATAATGTTTGGAGAATGACCTCTATAATACAATAGAACCGAATTAGATTCAATGTTTCCCTTTATAGTTTCAATATAGGCATCAAGAATAGCATCTAGGCTAAAATTATCTGATGAAACTTCGTGGCGCTTGACATTCCGCTCATATAGTAACTAATCACCCTTTCACTACTAATATCTCGTCCAACTTCTTTTCAAACAAATTTCTCCATGAAATAGGACACTATTTTTTTTTTATTTAGTATTAATAATATATATTAAATATAAATATCAGTGGTGACATTTATTTTTTCCTGAACCAGAAACTAGATCAATCTTTGAATATTGAGTCCGATTTTATCATTTTTAATGTCATAAATTGCGCAGGAATCATTACTTCATGTTTTAGAAACGAGATTCACATGCAAATTGATTTGTAAAAATTTATCACTTTTATCGATCAAGAAAACGGTTCAATCTTGTAAAATTATAAATCATTCATTAAGTAGTAATGATTATCATTAATTCTTGATTATTTTACTTAAAAATTCGTATATGATTCCGCTTCACTCATATTTTGTTTTATAGTCGATCTCAACTCAGACTTCCTATCTCCACAATTGTTTCACCTTCACA
The DNA here is from genome assembly GCA_900474275.1 of Synergus japonicus. Taxonomy (NCBI): domain Eukaryota; kingdom Metazoa; phylum Arthropoda; class Insecta; order Hymenoptera; family Cynipidae; genus Synergus; species Synergus japonicus. Next base: position 110,469 of record UCOH01011176.1, read on the forward strand.
AAATTTATTCAAAATCAATTCCAAATTTAAAAAAAAAATCCAATACGTCATCGAGACAATTAAAAGACACCTATCATTCGAAAAAATTGATTTCCACTTTTTTGCTGATTCTGGCATAAAAATACCCTTTTTTAAATTAAAAAAACTGTAAAAAAACTAGTTTTCGGTCGATAGGTCCCTTTTATCTGTCCTGGTCACATATATCTTCAAATGCTCCACGGTCCTCACTCACCCTCCCTATTTAACTTCCCTAGAATCAAAACAAACTGACAAGCACGCCACTTACACGCCAAGAGAGACAGCACGTGGTTATTCGTCACCGAAAAATCTCCACTCAAAATAATCCAAAACTTTCGCTTGAGACACGAATGAAAAATATCTAAAGTGTCCCTTACCTCCGTGGAATTCAGGTAGTTCGTGGTTCTAGTGGATCACAGTTTTTCGGTGGTAGGAGTTAGGTAAAAAGATCACAAAATATGGCACACTGTTCCTCGAGTTCATCGTGCTTCACTCTCGGGTTCTTCGGTGGTCCGGGGTGTTGGTGGGGCTCTTACAAAAAAGGGGAAAAGAGGGGAGATACGGGGGGTTGTTCGGTGGGGGCGTAGAATGAACTCGGTGTCTCCGTCACAGTTTCAGCTGACACACGAAGGAGACGAGAGATGGAACGAGACCAGAGAGGACTTATAGTTCCTCTGAGAAAAAAATGAGACCACCGAGACTACTCTCGCTGCACTGTCCGTCTCTCAACGGGAGAAGAGCGGCACCGGGCGGTGAGCTTGGCCGGAACTAGGCGATTCGCGGCGCGAACCGGGTGCCGCTCATCGGGGCCCTCTTCCCTCCGGAAGAAGGTGACGTTCTCTCGCGACACGCGGGATCGACGCACGCGACACGCGGAACTCGAGACGGCGGCGGGAACTCCAGGAGGACGATTTTTCCTCATCGGCAGACGTCCCGTGATTCTTGTCCTCCGCCTCCTTCTCCTTGCTTCCTTTCCTTCCTCCTCCTGGCCGAATATCAGGGGCGCCGGAGGTGGGAGAGCCAACTGGAAAAACTCGAGAGGCACGTCGTCGATTGGCCGCCAAGAGCGATCGCGTGCGTCCAAACGCGTCCGCGCACGCTCTGTTTTTTCTTCCCTATTTCTTTTCTCCCCTTTTACCGATGATTTCTTTTCTTACTTCTTTCTCGAGTTGTATTTTTTTCCAGTTTGTTATCGGTCCCATCCTCCTCCTCCCGGACAAATTACGCTCGGTTGAGAAAAATCGGCACGTGTTATCAAGCAGTGCGTGCGCACCTTCCCTGGTTAAAGAGTCTTTGAGTATAAAATGCTGAGGCGCCGCCGGAGCCAGCCGGAGCCGGGAGAATTGGCTGCAGTAGGCTACGCGCCCTCGTCCTCGACTGTGATTGGTCCCCGGAGTGGGGAGGGTGACTGGCGCGAAGGTCCGAAGGTAGAGTGCTGCTAGAGCCAACAGAGCGGATCTGGGCTGTGATCCCCGGTCCCCACTCTTAATGCAGTTCATTATGGTCCCAGGATACCCAGGAGAAGGTCGAGGCTACGACACCCACGTCGTCGAGGTTCATCTCGGCCTTAGACCTCTCAGTGTCTTGGACCTCTCTCTGAGTCGGTTCGTAAGTCCCACTCTTGAGACTCTCTGAGTCGGTGTTGCTTCCGAGAAACCTCGGTTCTGAGATCAGGGAACTCCGCGGGCCGATGGCCGACCTCTAAATTTGGGGTAGGTCCGGGCCTTGGGGAGGGGAGGATGGAGTGGGGCCAGTTGGAGATGAGAAGGGGCCGGACTGGGAAGCTGGAAGGGATGCGTGTGGAGAGAGGAGATGAGTGGGGATGCAGAAGAGAGATGGAGAGTCTGCCTGGGCCTTCTAGGTTGTGGGACCTCTCTTTTCCACTGGTCCCCCTTTTTCTTGCCACTCTTTCTCTCTTTCCCTGCCGATTCGCTCGCTTCTTCCCGCTCAAGACTTCCCCCACTGGGCTAAAGCCAAACCAGTCAGGATATTCACCCACGCGTGCACGAGATCGAGACGACAAGCGTGATGCCAATACTTGCAGTCGCTGGCTCGTGCTACGGCCACTTGTATGCGAACGCGGTTCATTCTAGGCTAGCGAGACTCCATTCCCAGAGTTCTCACAGATCTAATTCTGATCGTTATCCATTTTAAGTATTAGTGAACGTTTCTGTGGGGATTACAATTTTTTAAATCATTCTATTAATTACACTCAACTAACACTCAAGATAAACTAGTTCATTTAGATTCAGATTGGTATCCTGCCAATGTTCCAATTTTAAAATAAGTTTTAAGAGAAGCCGAATTCGATCATTTAAAATATTCGGATGAGTTCCAAATGGATTCCTTCCAATTATTTTAACCATGATAAATTTCCGAATACGACTTTTTTTTAAATAACATCAACCAAATAACCTTCCTCCCATTTATTATCTGCATTAATTAACCCACATGTTAATCAATCCCCTCATAACGAAGATCTCTCCCAACTTTTATTTTCATCACCCTATCTCGACACCAATTTTTTTCCTCCAGACAAAGAATACAGAAGGGTGTAAAAAGTAGAATGACAGCATTTATTTTTTTGCCAACGGCATTGGTTGCATTTGCACTGCACACACATCTCGTGACCCAGATTCCGAAACGCCGCTATTTTTTCTCCGACTCAACTTTTTTATCTTCCCACTATCTCTCTCTGTCTCTCTCTCTCTCTCTCTTTATGACTTGTTCATTCTTCTCCCTAGTACCTCTCCCCCCTCTCAACCAAAGTCCTCACCACAAACTAGCATCGTGGCCCTCTCGATTCTCCCGAGTTTCTCGTACCTCAGCACCTACTTTTCTCTCCTTCGTTTGCTCTCTTTCTTTCTCATCCCCTCCCAATTTGCCTCCCCCTTCCATAAAACTACGGGACTCTCTCCATCGCACACCGTTCCTGACCTACGACTACGTTTCGTGAGGTCCCGTCTCGCGAATTTCAACCTAAAGAACTCCTCACAAGAAGGTGCGGATTCGCAAGAAGCAAACACATTGCACAAAAGTGGGGGATTCCCCTCATAACTCTTTCCTTTTCTTACACATTCCCCTCTTTCTTCCTCTTTCACTCACTTCTTTACTCTTTCTCTTTCACTGCCTCTTGTCACGAAAGGAGGGAGAGAGGTAACAGGAAGAAGGAGGCGGCTTGTAAGAAGGGGGTGGGGCGAGGGGGAACCACCGGCAATATACACACAACTCAGAACCGCGGCAAAACTCTCGCAGTTTTGCTCTTCGATTTTGCAAACTTATATTTAGAAGGGCAACGATCTTTTGCCGGTTCTCTCTCTTTCTCTTTCTCTTCTCTTACTCCTTGCTGCTACTGCCCGAAGAGGAGAGTCGAGACGGACACGAGTTTTCTTCGAGACGATGTTCCTTATTCTTTTTATCTTATTTTATTTTATTTTACCTTATTTTATTTTATTTTAATTTATTTTATTATCAAAGAAACTCAAGAAGCCCCGTTAAAAATCTAAAACTTGTATACCGATTTGGAATTTTGAAAAGCTTTCGAATGAAATCAAAATCATCCTCAAGATCTTGAATCTTCCCTTAAATTTTTATTTTATCTAGAAACTTTATATACCTTCGCTGTTTTTTATTACATACAATATTTAAATATATATATCATGTGATCTATCTTATATTCCAAGAGGGTTTGGTTTTTTACGAATCCGAAAAAAAAACTGATTTGAATATTTTGAATCATGAGCATGAAAAAGTTTTCAGCGTCCCCTTCGGAGACGATAAATATAATTTTTATCTGCGCGTCATAATAAAAATCTTAACACTCTGATCGTCAGAACACTATCTTCCTTGTTTCAAGTTTCGAAACTCGAGAATAGCAACATCCCTTCCGTCAACGTGTACGCCGGGTCGTCGAACCCTTCTCCGTTGTATTTCATTATTCGACGTTTTGATAAATCGCTCGCCACGCTATCGATATTTAGAATTATGCTGATGGTTTTTAGGGTAAGAATTGTGCATCGTGATGTCCGGTTACGCGATTTGGCCTGCAAATGTATAATCTTATCGGACTGAGAGACGCGGGGATTTCAGTGGACGCGCCGGGACGACGATCTCTCTGGCACTGCGAGTGCGTGAGAGTCAATGAACGATAAAAAAAAACACAACCACACATTGCATTGATGTAATTAACATTTTTTCTTTAGTCAACAACATGATAAAAGAAGCTCAATATTATTTTCCCTGCATTCTATTATGATTGCAGAGCATCCACAATAAGAATTCTAAATTTTGCCCTGTTAAATCAGACTTTAGATATATTATCGATATATTATATTATTATTATTTTTTCCCCAAGATTTTCTTGAGATCTGTAAGATTTTATTGCCAAGTAACTTTCAGTCATCCTTTCGAGTTACATACAAAGAAAAAATACCAAAGTAATGGTACTAGGCGAAAAATATGCTAATTTTTGACAAATATAATTAATTGTAATTAAACGTGTTCATGTTTTAGTTGGAAAAAGAATAAACAACGTCGACGTAGTGCGTTATGCGAATCGTTGCAGAATGTGTGGGCGCGTGTGCATGCTCGCAGTTCTTCCTGGGGTAGGTCACGGCAAAACCGCGTGTTAGTGAGAAAGACGAGAAGGGGAGTGAAGGGGGGAGGAGGGGGTGGTAGAAAGAGTGAGGAGAGAAAGAAAAAAGAAAGGATCTAAAGAAGGAATGAGAGAGACAAGACGATACTCCGTTTTCTACGTGGCGGCATGACGATTACTTCGTAACGCGTTTCTTCTTTCTCTTTCTTTCCCTTTGCCTGTCTGCATTCCCTCTGACTGGTCATATATATCTTTTTATCTGTCTCTCTATCTTTCGCGTAGGCGCGATTCGCGCGATTCTTCCAGCTCTTTTCCCATCCATTATAATACACTTTTTCAGCTGTCAGTTTGGTACCGGAACCATTTTGTTCCCATGACGAAATTTCAATTATTTAATCACGTATTATGCGTTTAGTTTTTCTTTATTTAATGAATTTTTCTTCTCAAGATTCTAATTTCATCGGCAAATAAGTTTAATAAAACAATTTCGGAAATAGAGTAATTATAATTTCGTAATCGAATTGAACCGATTCTTGTACAGGCAATGCATTGGCAAAGCTCCATTTACTGTCATTAATTATTTAAAGCTAAATAGCGATAATTGGGACTAAATGGGAGTAAGTGAATGCTCGCCAGTGGGAATTGCATTATAAATAAAACTTGTTGCAATTGTTCTCAAGTGCTAGATTGATATGAAATTAATTTTCGCAATAATTAAAAATGTAATTTTTCCCTTTCTGAAAGGTCTGGATTCTTCTCAAGTTTAAGATTCACTTTACAATTCTCGATTTAATTTAATTTTCGATTTACTCTTTCAAACTGCGATTAAATCAATTTCAAAGAAAAGTGGTAAATCCCAGTTGTATTATTGTATCCGATCATGCGATCTGAAAATCATAGAAAATTACTGAAAACGCAAGAAACTCCTTTAAAGACAAAGGGGGCTGATGGTGACGTAAAAGAGGGGGGAGGGGGTGTTTCAAGGGGCTTTGTAGGATGGGAATGGGGCTTAAGACGTTATAATTTTGTTTGAGGCATAACGGCCGCAAGGCACGAAACCGTATCTTGGACTCGAAACAGAAGCCCCTTTAGGACATGGGTCAGGGGGAGGGGGTGAGTTCGATGAAACAAAAGCACGACGCGCCAAGACCGTTATTTGAATCGTCGAGGTATGATCCTTACAGTTCCAAAAAAAAATAATACTAAAGGGGGTTCGCCTCACGTGAGAAATAATGGACGAAATCTCTTTCGGTGCCAATTATCTTTTTTTTTTATGAATGGACTTTGCATTCTTTTATTTTATCCCGGGTGTTAATGAAAAAATTAAGCTGTATTATTTACATTTTTTCTTCGTCTCATTTAGAAAGTGTATTCTACTTTCGAATGGGTAAAAGGCAAGCTAATTGTGTTAATAAATCCAGTGATGGGAAGTAAAAGGCTACAAGTAAAAAAATGTACTGGAAATAAAGTATAATTATAATATAAATAATATAAATATGGATATTCTATGGATATTAAGATTGAGTATGAATAAAAATTGAGGCTAGATTGTAAAATGTTAAAATAGTTCTAATCTCAGTGAAGATCTCTTGTCCTCGAACATGCTTCTAAACTCTGCTTTAATTCTAGACTGGTATCCTATGTAATTACAGTTACACAACCAGTATTAAAGGGGTCATGACCGCGAATATTGAAACAGGATTAAAGGACTTAGAGGTTTATCGCTATCTAGAATTACAGATATTACTAGAAAAATTTTAATTTCAACACGTTTGTTAACTGAAATTTATATCTTACATTTTTTTTTAAGGAAACAAGTTCTATTAAGGAAGTACTCTGGGAGTAATTTCTCTTAAACATATAAAACTGCCACAAATTGACTTAGACATTTTGTTCAGAGTGACAAGGACAACTTCTCGAGTAAAAAATTAAGGGGTTGAGAAATGCAACGTGAGAAAAGGAGTGTGGTCGAGAATTTACTTTGAACAGGGTTGAGACAATAGCAACGCCTACCGATTTGCATCCCTCGGGAAAAAGGTTTTGAAACAAAAGAAACTTTCGCCCGGAGGTCTCACTTTTTTTTTCCTCATTTCCTGCTCGACTTAGAGTGACATAGAAACTGGTTCTGGTTTTCAAGCAGCTGTCAACGATTGCAAGTTAGAAACCAAAAATTAATGATTCTATAACTGTGATTTCAAACAGAAGAATTAAAATTAAGTCTGTTTGTATCATTTTTGCGACTTATACTTATACTTATTCACAAATATTTCAATTTTGTTTTTAATCAAAACACGTATGAAAAAACAGCTTTTTAATCTCACTTTCGAATGCCACAGTATTCATTGAATTCTCGGCTCATAAAATGCTGACACGAAGTTTTTAAACACACGAGCGAGTGTAAAAGAGCGAGGGAGATCGTCTCTTTTACAAAAAATTCATTTGAATCCAAGCATCGAAAGGGTTCCGAGCGAGGCGCCGAAATAATTGGATTTTAATTTACGCTCTCGGGAAAAAACAAAAAAACACCCCTCTCGGGCAAGTTGGTTTTGGAATTAGGCATGAGAACTCGTCGCGAATAGGGCGACGAGTATTTGGATAACAGGACTTTTTTCACCCATTCCCACGTCGGTTGAACGATGAGCTTTTGAATATCTCAGCAGATCGAGTGTCTATTCAGAATATTCAGAATTGTTTTTCCATCTACTATAAAATTATTTTTCTCGTACTCGACACGTCAAGTTGGATTCTTTCGGTTGATGAATTGGGTGGGACAGGCGATGAGGGTGTCAACCATTTTCTATTGATTTTGAAACAGATTTCGATTGGCACGCTTCTAAGGGCGGGACTCTATCTTAAAAAATTGCTCGCTTGGAACGAGGGTGCGAAATTGTCTTCCGCTTCGTGAGACTGATTGTATGGACATATTCATCAGAATTTAAAATGGAAGCTCTTCTTTCTATGGTTATTTCTACCCCCCCCCCCCCACAAAAGTTATGTTTTCACAAAAATTCCTCTTCTCAGAGAAGCAATATTTCAATAAAAATTCAATAAAACACTTTGGCTTGTATCAGCATCTCAAAACTTGAAGAAGTGAAAGAATACGAAAACTCCAGGCAGGAAGAACGGAAGCGAATGTTTTAATTAAATCTTCAGGAAACGTGGAAACTTTGCCATCATCGTGCGGCGTTTTTGCGATTTTCCAAAAGTTTTCCCACTGCCTGCTCTGTGGCTTTTAAGAATGGGGCGTTGAAGAGAGAAAGAACAAGTCCGAGAGAAAGAAAAACGGACTTAACTTTACGTTCTCGTGTCGTGCTGCCCTCCTCCCCCAAGCCCCTATTCTTCTTACAACGGGACAAGCGTAAAATAAAAGGGGCCACAAGAAAAAAGAAAAGAATGCGGCTACTTAACGAAACAAATTGTTGCTTACCGAGAATTGAAAAGTTTTCTACTTTGCCTTCCACATCTTCCCTTTTTTAGCTCCCACCCCTTTTCCCCAACCCTCATCACTTCAACCGCAATGTAACACAATTGAGCGCTCGTTAGTGACGCTTTCTTTCCGAAACTCTTCTTCTCGCTCTTGCAGATTCAAGAGGCCTTTTGATTGGTCGAATAGAATTCATTTCTTCCAGCTTCCACATTCGAGTGCATTGAGGGAGAATTTTTTTTGGTGTATGCTAAATTATTTGTAATTTGTAATCGAGGATCGTTTGTTTAATCAACACTAATTATCTAAAAGTCTACGTAATTTCCTTCAATTTCAACCTCTTCGATAAAAGTATTGCAATCCTATTTTCCATTAAAAATTTGAGGAATTCGAAGAGATTGAAGTTTCATTCATTCGCTAAAAGAATTTTCCAAGTAATTCATGCTCTGCTTATAAATATCTCTTTGATCTCGGCGATCATGGAATGTTTAATGACGAGAGTACACAAGCCGATCGAATTCGAAATGTCGAGGAAAAATCGACATCGGCGTGTTCGCTTGTTTTCTTAGTCTGTAAACGACAAAAGTAACACGAAACACGACGTATAAAGCACGTTGCAGACATGCCGGGATGCAAGAAGGATTGGGATTGTGCGTGTCTTGCAATTATGAGAACCTAACGTAACGAGGAGAAAAAAAAGTAAAACTTAGCGTGCGATATGAAAACATCGAGCAAACCAAAATTGATTAATCGTCAGGGAAACGGGATGTAAAATTAAACTGTCGATCTGAATGTTTCGATCGATAATTTCATATGAAATTTCAGCCTAACTTCATCAACAAAGTTCGGTAAATAACATAAATCTTTCAATAACATAAATGTCAATGTACAGAAAAACTTGTTTGCCTTAATCCAAAACTGTTAATTCTGCATAAATTAAATAGCAGATTGTAAAATAGAACCAGTTGTTGGATCAGGACAAAATCCGAGTTAGATGCAACTTAATTATTCTAATCTAAAGAATCAAGACTAAATGAATCGGGCAAAAAAATATGGTACAAGAATCGAAACGATTGCTGGTGAATGGTCGACGTGCAGGAGAAAAATAATAATAAAATGATGAGAACAACAACAACAACAACGATAAAGGATGCAATCGTGAAAGAAAGCGATGGTTAAGGGTCGCATATTTTTAAAACGGGCTGAGTATTCAACTCACTCGTTGCAGGGTGGACCAGCATTCCTGGAGGGCGCGTTCGCTGATGTTGCTCATTTCTCCTCCACCAGAACCTATGAGCCCAGCTCGAGACTATCGGGCAAGACAGGAGACTCGCATTAGTCGGGATCTCTGTCTTTGATCTTACAGTCATCGTTCATGTTCGAAAAGCTCAAGTGAAGCATTCGAACACGCGAATATTTCAGAATAAACATAGCCAGTTAAAAATTTCACGAGATATTGAGATTCAGAGTCAAATTGAAGGAAAAGAAATTATTTGCTCGACTAATTGTTGCTCGGTTAAACATACTGAGTGGCGCCGATATTCTTTCATCAGTAATTAATTAATTAAGTCAACTTCCACCATGGAAATTTAAATTTCATGTTTGAACATCAGCGCCACTGGAAAAATTGTATTAATTAGGGAAAATACTAATATACACATATAATAATTAGGATAAATTAATGATAATAAAACTGAAATTAAACTTCTGCTATTTTTTCCCATGTTGATGAAATTTGGTCCTGATTGTGCGAAATTGTGAGAGGGATGCTGTGAAGGGAAAATATCCCTGGAGAGTAGTTTTGGGTTGAAAAAGTGGGAATTCTGGGCAAAGTCCCGGTGTTCCCATGACTTTATAGGACATGCGTGACCATCATGCGAAGAAACGGTGTCGATTCGATATTTTCTCGGTAACATCTTCTCGGCTGTGCCGTATGACGTATGCGTGCAGTATTATCTGTGTTGTGCAGGTCAAGAACCCCGGGAGACGTATCTGCATCCCTGGTGGTTTGTGTGCGTGCGCCTCGCTTACATAGGTGGCACGCATATCCATATGTGTGTGTGTGTGTGTGTGTGTGTGTGTGTGTGTGATGCAGTAAGTCAACGTACTGGAGTGTGCATGAACCGTGGTCAGCGTATCTCGGTACAGTCGCGGGTTGGAACAATTGACAAAATTGTACGTGGAATGCGACTCGATGGTCGACCCAATCTCCCACAATTTCGCACAATCAGCCCCCAAACTCCTGATTTCGGACTCTCTTTAGATAAAATTTTGATGAATGATTCGACCTTGATTGCAAATTTCATCCTATAGAAGATTCTGTACTATATTTGTTGTTTTCTGCAGAAAAACTATTCTAATGAGATTTACCCAACTTTTTTGTAGCGTACTCTTTTAGAAGTGTATAAATTAAATAGTGATTCTTTTCTAAGAAACTTAAATTGTTACAAATAGCTGTCGGCTAATAATAAAATTATAAATTTAGATTTTATATGCGAGACCTTCCATGGTAGTAGGCAACCCGACACGCAAACCGCAATCGTTTTTATTCCAGAACTTATTCGCTTTCTTTGAAAAGAAAATAGGAACAAAAAATTGTCTTAGAAATCCGACGTGAATAATCTCTATAAAAGTATAAAGTGTAAGAACGTAAGAAAACAAAGAGTTTTGTAAGATAAGATAACAAATGAAACCGCAAGACGTAACGAAGAAAATCTTTCTTTTGCCATTATATCAATGATGAAAAAAAAACGCCTCAGACAAAAACATTATATAAACTGACCAATAGTTTCTCTGCAAAGAGTAAATGGTTTTAATTATAATGTTTTCTTGATGGTTCACATTTCTAAGAATAAAAGGGACTAGTTGTAAAAAAAATAGAACGATAAATGCGCACTGATGATGGGATTAACTCTTGAAGAAATTACCTCTGAACTCATTTGCTAACAGATTATCAAAATGAAATGACCCTTCTCTCAGGAACGAGGGCTCTACGTTCGTTACAGTTAAATATTCCATTGAAATCTATCTCACATGCTTCATGAAATTTTAAGACACTGGAAAATGATTCAGACTGCCAAGTATATCATCACAATTAATCATATGCACTCACCTGCAGTTCATTCATGAGTTTCTCTGAAAGGGTGACATCATGGGAATCTTGGCTTCCAGCACCAGGACTCAGTAAAGAATTCTGGGAGTTTGGCTGTTGATTCCCCGAAACATTCATCCCACTCAGAGCGCCGTTCTGACCGATGGAATTGGCCATATTCAGCGCCTGCTGCTGCATATTTTGACTAAGATTCTGAACCTGCTGCTGAAGATTCTGCTGAAGGTTCTGGTGCAGATTCTGCGACAGATTCTGTGAAAGATTCTGTGAAAGATTCTGCGCCTGCTGCTGCAACGTCTGATGATTCAAACTTTGACTAAGGTTCTGACTAAGATTCTGCGCCTGTTGTTGCGACAAATTTTGCGCCTGATTTTGCATATTTTGCTGGAGACTCTGACTCTGACTCAGATTCTGAGGCTGATTCAGTAACTGCTGCTGCTGCTGGGGCGATAGACTCGGCGTGAGACTTTGAGCAAGATTATGCTGCAGCGTTTGGCCAAGACTCTGCTGCATGTTCTGCGTGAGGGCCTGGGTCAGTGCTTGGCCCAAATTTTGATTAATTGCTTGAGCAGCTTGCACAGCCTGGACGGTGAGTGAGGGACTCGAGGCCTGAGACATAGTCTGCTGGGCTTGGGCCTGGGCCTGTGCCTGCGCAAGATTGTGCAGACTTTGGGCCATGCTCGAGCTGATCGAGTTTTGATGATCAGCTTGAGGTGAAGGTGTTGTCGGTGTTGGGGAAGACTGATGTTGAGCACCCTGGGAGTTTTGTTGACTCATCATCAAGGAGTGCTGCTGTTGCTGCTGCTGCTGTTGTTGCATCTGAGAACTGGCATTCTGACTTAAGCTCGTGCTGTTCGTCTGCTGTCCTTGAGACGCAGTCGCCTGAGTCTGTTGTGACTGCTGCTGTGCTTGTTGTTGCTGCTGTTGCTGCTGTTGTTGCTGCTGCTGCTGTTGAGCCTGCTGTTGCTGAGGCGTTGGAGTCTGCTGTCCAAGAGGACTGTGCAGGGGTGTCTGCTGCTGATTATGCTGATTCTGCTGTGTTGAATTCTGAATAGGACTGTGCTGCAGCCCTGGTGAATGTTGAGGTGGTCCTCTCTGAGGTTGTTGCCAGTAATCTGACATTTTGAAGACATGCTGTCGCAAGGCATGTAGGTTTGCCGCCGCGGCGGACACCGCTGAGGCCTGCACCTCCATCGGTTCCGGTTCAGGATCGAGGTCCGGTTCTGGGGAGCTGCAAGGGTCTTCGTCTTCCTCCTCGTCTTCTCTCTCGGTGATGTCCTCCTCCTCGTCGAATTTGTTGGGCCTTGTTGGATCTGGCTCTGATCCTGTTCTGCCGTTTCCTCCGCCACCGCCACCACCAGCACCACCGCCTCCTCCCCCTCCTCCTCCAATACCTATCCCACCCCCCGAATCGCCAGAGTGATGATGATTGACCGGGTGATGTTGGAGATGATGTTGATGATGCTGATGATGGGGGTGAAGAGGCCTTGCCTCCGGATTTTGGTTCTGGTGCTGCGGCTGCTGATTTTGTTGCTGCTGCTGATGATGGTGATGGTGTGGTTGCACCAGGCCAAAGTCCGGTTGGGCTTGCGTCTGGGCGCGCAGGTCTAGGGCCGCCGTCGCGTCCGAAATCTTGAGGCCTTCGCGCGAAGCCCGGGCTACCCCCTTCCGGCGCAGCTTGCCCGATTTTTCGCACGCCTTTCGGTAAGCAGCTCGACGACGGGCACACTTCCGCGCTTGCCGCCGTCACTCGCCTCGAGCTGATCACTCAGATTTCGATCTTTCGTCGGCCTACGACGACGTGATAGACAACGTCAGTTTCTCGCTACGTGCTGCTTCTTTCTGCAACTAATCGAGACCTTCTGGTTCATCAAACTTTTTCTTCTCAACTCTTGATGTCACTCAAGTCGAAACTCTCTTCCAATTCGTCTTCTTCTTCTTCTTCTTCTTCTTCTTCTTCTTCTTCTTCTTTTTCTGACTGGTGTGATGTGTGTAGATCAATATATACAAATCGTCTTTGTGTCAATGTGTCAAATATTGTCTGTAGTGTCTCAATTTGAATGCGCGCGATCGAAAATTATCTCGTCGAGAGAATATCCTATTTCTTCTTCTATCTACTTAAACTCTATCGTACACTTAAGTTCAGGTTAAAATTCAGGATTGCCCAGCCCGGACGGTGTGAACGAGACGAAGGTTCACGGACACGACTCGGTTGGAGGTCGAAGATGCTTTTGAGCTGAAAAATCTCACTGTGGATGACACTGCTCGTCCCGTGTTGCCCTGAGTATAGCCCCGTTTGGTGTGTGTAATGTATGTGTGTGTATGATGAGCGGACGTTGTAATAACCGCGGAGTAAGATATTGGTATCTTCAGCGGGACGAGAGCACTCCTTTTGGATTTTCCTCTCTTCTTCTTCCTTCCTTCTTTGTCCTATTCGTCCGTTGACGACTCCCTCTCGAAAAAAATGCGACTCTAGTTTAATCTTGAAAAGATTGATCGATTATCGATTACCGCGTCGTACCGATCGTCGATGGTATTAGTAGTTGCTGCTTATTATCGTTTAGAGTAGGTTTAATTAATATTGCACTTAGGTACACTCGTTTTTTGAACACACTGAAATATATATGTATGCGGCGCGGGTTCTCGAACCGTTTTCACTCGGTCTCTTCCTTCTTCTTCTTGGTCTTCCGCTTTCTTCTCGTGTTCTTACTCATCCACTTCCTTTTCTTCTTTTTCTTCTTCTTCTTCCTCTTCTTCCACTTCTTACTCTCTGAGTATTATTATCCAGATTTCATTTCACTTTAACCCGCTTCTAACCGTTCTGCTTCCTAAATTCTTCCGCTTTTCTACTCTCCTATTTTTCCTCTCTTGTCTTATTCTGCTTCTTCCACTTTGTCCAGTCTTCCTCTCCTGCGCGGGAATTTCTCGCTGTAATGCGTCTCCCGCTCGAAGCTGAAATCACAAAACAGAAACTCGTTCAAGATTATCTCAGGCTTCAGCCATGTTTCGTGTCAAGGTACACGAATTGTCTCGCTTCGCGATTTAATCCTTCTCTCTTGACACGAACCACTACAACGATACTTTTTTAGACTATAATTTTTAAAAATATCAAGTGGGGAGAGCTGTCATTAAATTTCTTCAACTTTATCTTGGGACTCGAAACACTTGTCGAATTTCCTTCAAGCAGGACACTGGGTTTTTAAAAAAAGTTTATATTCCTTGATCTCTGCACTTTTATTTTATAAACTACTTGTTCCGGATAGGATTAAGAAAGCTCGTAGAAATTAATATCTATTTAAGATTTCAAAGTAGAATAAATAATTATTGGTATTTCTTAGAGCTAGAATGTATATTTAGATTAAGATACTTCGGTCCGCCAGTTTATTATGCTGGACAAAGAAAGTAGTGTTTAATATTTAGAAATATACTTCGTACGACCTTTATATATGGCGCCGTAGTTTAGGCGAAGTGTTGTGACTCGTGTTACACACGGCGACGAAATCGACCACCAGCGTAGATTATATTTTGAAAAGATGCTATAAAGATTTTATAATTTTGAATTAAAATCATTGAATAAAAAGAATTGAAAATTTAAAGAAGGACTGAAAACTTGAAACTGAATTGAAACAATTAAACGAATTGATTGAAAATAGCCGTCTGCTGCGTCCCCGGGTGCATGGAAAAATCCATGCACTATCAGTCGTTTTTGTGTGCATGGTTTCCATGGCCTCGATTACCTGGGAAAATCAAAAGGTTTTCTTAGCAGCAGGGTAAATTTTATGTGCACGGATCCACACATACGCGTAGTACACACCTACATTTGAAC